>ML783176.1:380904-406267 GCA_009831015.1 Picea engelmannii
TAAATGATCTTAAAACTCTGTCCATTGATCAACTTCTAGGAACTCTAACTGCATATGAAATGAGAATTAACAAAGATAAATCCAGTACTAGAGAAGCATCTTTTAAAGTAGACAAGAATACTGATTCAAAATTAGATGATATTAAGGAAACATTTGTGAGAAGGTTAAAGAAAGGGTCAGGAAAATATCAAGGGAAATTGCCCTTTAAATGCTTTAACTGTGGTAAGATAGGTCACTTTGCATCTAAGTGTCCCCATCAGAAAAAGGACCAGAACTCTGATGATGAAAAGAAGTACAAATACAAGAAATATAATAAGAAGAAAAGTTTGGTTGCAAATAATGAAAATTCCTCAGAAGACATCGATACTGACTCATCCTATGAAGATAATGCAAATGACTTCATGCTTATGGCCAAGGAGGATTATGATAATAAAAGCACAAGCAGTGATGATAATGATGAAGAAGTTGTGGTTGATTTGGAAGGAGAACTGATCAGTGCACTAGAAGAAATTGATAGACTCAGAACTAAGAACAGGAAGCAAAAACAATTGTTGACACAGTTAGAGAAAGACATTAAAAAACCTGATGAAGACTTTGCTCTGATGAAAGTGGAATTAGAAGAGGAAAAGAAAATAGAAGACATACTGAAACAACAATTGTCAGAGAAGAAAGTCAGATGTGAAGCCTTATAAGAAGAGATAGTAAAAAATAGAAAAGAAATGGAGAAATTTAAAGGATTGTATCATCAAAATCTGCCAAGTATTAAAGCATCAGAAGAATTAACTTCCATTCTAAATCAACAAAGAAATTAAAAGTTGAAAGCTGGATTGGGATATGAAGAAGGATCAAGTAGTGATCATCCAAACAATACAAAATCTATCAATTTTGTCAAATCCTCAAACAATGACAACAGTCACTCTGCAGAAACAAAGAAGGAAAATCAACCACCAAGAAGAAATGAAAGAAAAATCCCCAGAACTGAATTTGTAGACCAGAAAGATTATTGGCATGACATAAGTCGACCTCCTCAAAGAAGACATATTTTTTCAAGGTACAAAGATTTTTTCTATGGTTATTGTTTTATCTGTGCTAATTTTGGTCACAAAGCTATAAACTATTCTTTAAGATTTAGATATGAACAATCAATATATTCAATGAATAATTATCTTCCACAACAAAGTTGAGACAACCAAGAAACAAACAATCATAGATTATAAATCATGTGATGACTGGGAGGACACAGGTGAAACACAACAATAGGTATGTGCATAAAAATCATTATGATCTTTTATTCAGTGAACCAGAATGTTACAACTGTCATAATTATGGTCATAAAGCTACAGACTGTCGCTTAAGGAAATACAATTCAGATTTGATCCCCACTACTGAAAATGTCAAATTCTAGAAGAAGAAAGTAGATGACAAGTGTGGACTAGTGCTATCAGCCCAAAAGAAAAATAATCCCTGGTATATTGACAGTGGATGCTCCAAACACATGATTGAAGACAGAAGTAAGTTTCTAACTCTAAGTGATAGCAAATCAGGGAATGTAACTTTTGGAAATGATGCACCTGGAAAGATAAAAGGTAAAGGAATTGTAAGTTTGTGTAATGGAAAAAGAAAATCTCAAGATGTGTTGCTTGTAAAAGATTTGAAACATAATCTGCTTAGTGTTAGTCAAGTTTGTGACTGAGGGTGTGAAGTTGTTTTTACCTCTAAATACTGTAGAATAAAAACTGTGGATTCAGGTCAACTAGTTGCAAAAGGTATAAGAACATAAAACAATGTCTATGTTTTAAAAGAAGAAGAAGAAGAATGCAACTTAAGCAAATATGATGAAAGTTGGCTATGGCATAGGAGACTTGGTCACCTAAGTTTTGATCACATAATCAAACTCGGAAACAATGGGGAAGTAAAAGATCTTCGGAAGATATCAAAGCCATATGACTCTGTTTGTAAATCCTGTCAGAAAGGAAAGCTTACTCGCACTCAGTTCAAATCTAAAAACTTTCCTTCAATAGAAAAACCTCTCCAGTTAGTACATACGGATCTATGTGGACCATCAAGGAAATAAGGTACAAGAAAAGAAACTTACTTTATGTTGATTATTGATGACTATTATAGACTAACTTGGGTTGCCTTTTTGAAAGAAAAATCTGAAGCATTTGAAAAATTCAAAGTATTTAAGGCTTTGACTGAAAATCAAATAGGAAAAAGATTAAATGCAGTAAGGTATGATAGAGGAGGAGAGTTTAGTTCTGGGAACTTCAAAGAGTTATGTGATAAACATGGAATCAAAAGAGAGTACACAATTCCAAGGACTCCACAGCATAATGGATTTGTTGAGAGGCATAATAGGTCAGTACAACAAATGGCAAGATCAATGATGAATGAAAGGAACATACCTCAGACATATTGGGTGGAAGCAATTCATACAATTGTTCATATCCTTAACAAAGCTCATCTCAGACCACACAGTGACAAGACCCCTTATGAACTTTGGTTTGGAAGACCTGCTTCAATCAAGCATTTTAAAGTTTTCGGGAGTACATGTTATATCAAGAACAATGATGAAAATATTGGCAAATATGAGGATAGGGGTGATGAAGGTATCTTCTTGGGTTATGCTACAAATAGTAAAGGGTACAGATGCTACAATAAGAGACTACACAAACTAGTTGATTGTATAGATATAAAAGTTGATAAAGAAATCCCAGTCAGAAATGTGAGCAGTGTTGAACCAATAACGGAAGATACAGTTGAAGATGAAGATGAACAGGTCCAAGGATCAAAAAGAGAAGAGTCTAGATTAGATGAAGATATGAATATTCATATTGACACAAATAAGCAGAAAGAATCAAAATCACCTCTCAGAATTATTAGAAAGAATCATCTTGAAAATCAGATAATCAGAGATATAAATGAAGGAGTTCAGACAAGAAGGAAATTGATTAAAGACTCATAACAATCTCATGTTGCCTTTTTATCTATGACTGAACCTAAACATTTTGAGGAAGCTATCCAGGAAGATAATTGGATTAGAGCAATGAATGAAGAGCTTGATCAGGTTGAGAAGAACAATACTTGGGAGCTTGTCCCTAGACCTAAAGATAAGAATGTAATAGGTTCCAAATGGGTGTTCAAGAATAAAATGAATGAAAAAGGACAAGTTGTTAGAAATAAAGCCAGATTGGTCTATAAGGGATATGCACAAATTGAAGGTCAGGACTTTGATGAAACTTTTGCACCAGTGGAAATATTGGAAGCTATCAGAATATTTCTTGCTTATTCATGTCATAAGAACTTCAAAGTTTATCAGATGGATGTCAAGTCAGCATTTCTTAATGGAGATCTAAAGGAAGAAGTATATATGGAGCAACCTGGAGGATTCTCTTTGAAAGATAATCCTTATTATGTTTGTAAGCTGAAGAAGGCCTTATATGGACTAAAACAACCACCACGAGCTTGGTATTATAGTCTGGACAAATTTCTACAAGAAAAAGGGTTCAAGAAAGGTACTGTTGACAGTAACCTTTACATTAAGTCGGAACGTGATAATTTACTAGTTGTTTTGGTTTATGTAGATGATATTATTTTTGGATGTACTAATGAATCATCTGTCCAGTGGTTTGCTAATTCTATGCAAATAGAATTTGAAATGTCCATGATAGGAGAAGTGTCATACTTTCATGGCCTACAAGTAAAACAAAGTTCTGAAGGAATTTTTATTTCTCAAGAAAAATATTTGAAAGAGATGCTGAAGAAATTTCAGATGGAAGATTCCTCAATAGTTAGCACACCTATGGTGGTTGGTTTCAAGCTGAGTAAAGATGATATCTCACCTGATGTTGATCAAAGGAAATATCGCTCCATGATAGGCAGTATTTTGTACATCACAACATCCCGTCCTAATATAATTCAAGTTGTTGGAATGGTAGGTCGTTTTCAGTCTGCTCCTAAACAAATTCATTTGGTAGTTGTAAAAATGATATTTAAATACTTGAAGGGAACAATGAATTATGGTCTGTGGTATCCTAGAAATCAGAATTTCCAGTTAACTACTTATTCATATGAAGACTGGGAAAACTATGTTGATGAGAAAAAAAGCACCAGTGGAGGAGCATTCTTTCTGGGTGACTCATTAGTTGCATGGCTTAGTAAAAAGAAAGGATCCATTTCATTATCCACTACAGAGGCAGAATACATTGCTGCTGCTACTTGTTGCACACAAATTTTATGGATGATACAAACTCTTGCAGATCTGAAGGTAAATTACACTGATCCCATTCCAATTCATTTTGATAACACCAGTTCCATTAGTGTCTCCAAGAATCATGTTCTTCATTCCAAGACTAAGCATATTCCAATCAAGTACCATTTTCTCAGAGAACAAGTTACAAACAGAATTGTTCAACTGAATTATATACCTTCTACAGAACAGATTGCTAACATCTTTACTAAACCATTAGTAGCGACCCCTTTTGGATATCTTCGTCAAAAGTTGGGGGTTATAATCTCTTGTGTCTAATTTGTTCACCTGGTCAAGGGGAGTACTTATTGAATATCTGGTGTATTTCCAAGATTCTTATAGTTGATAGGTGGAGTATGTTTTGCAACAGATCAGAGGAAGAGTGTTTCTTCTTTGACAATGATGTCAAAGGGGGAGAAAAGAGTTCGGGAGGAGAGTCGAGTCTGAATGACAGTGGGTGCTTGTGTTGCCATCAATGCCAAGGGGGGATATTGTTGGCAAATATTTAACAGAGAGCGAATGGAAAATATTTTACAGACAACAAATGCTTGTCATTGATGGCAAGTACAACAATGAAGATGGCATGAGTATAGGAAGGTTGTAATAAAAAAACAAATAGAAGATAAGTCCAGGAAGATCGAATGAACGAAGGCAACACAAAATTGATAGAATGATCGAAGGCCCGTAAAGTTTGAGAATCATTTCTGATCGTTGGATCTCATTCAAAATTCTCGAAAGAACGAGGGTCGTCAGATCAGAATATAGACAAGAAGAGCATTGAACAAGAGGACAGATCTCAGACATTAGATCCAAGCTCAGGATCTGACCATCGTTGGATCAAGGAGAACTTGCACACCTTTTAAAAAATATTAACATCAAGAATCGCGAAATCGCGATATGTGAAATCATGACTTAACCTGAGCTGTCAGATCAAGGTTGAATCTGGACCGTTGATTCCAGTCCGTGTCAGAGTTTCGAGGATCGCGAGTTGGACATGTCAAAGATTATTAACATCAGGAATCTCGATATTGTGATATGCAAAATCACGATGTAATCTGAGCCATCAGATAAAGATTTGATCTGGACCGTTGATTCCAGTCTGTGTCAGAGTTTCGAGGATCGTGAGTTGGACATGTCAAAGATTATTAACATCAGGAATCCAGATATCGCAATATAAAAAATTGCGACTTAATATGAGCCATCAGATCAAGGTTGAATCTGGACCGTTGATTCCAGTCCATGTCAGAGTTTCGAGGATCGCGTGTTGGAGATGTCAAAGAAACAATGCAACAAGAATGTCGATTTAGCGATATGCAAAATCACGATTAAATCACAGCCATTGAATCAAGATCAAATATGGACCGCTGATTCCAGTCCATGTCGGAGTTTTGGGGATTGAGAGTGGGATATGTTAAGTAATATCATCCATAGGAATCCCGATTTCACGATATGAAAAATCACGACTTAATCGCAGTCGTTGAATCAAGATGTGATCCGCACCGTTGATACGACTCCATTGCGGAGTTTCTTGGATCGGGACTTTGAAGTGACAAAAACACTGAACATCAAGAGTGTCGAAATCGCAATGTGTGAAATCCCAACTGAATCTGAACCATCAGATCAAGATATGATTTGGACCGTTGATCTAACTCCATATCGGAGTTTCGGGGATCGCAACATGGAGTGGAAAGTAAACAATGCAACAAGAATGTCGATTTTGCAATAAGTGAAATTGCGATTTAATCGCAGCCGTTGAATAGAGATCAGATCTGGACCATTGATCTAACTCCATATCGGAGTTTCGCGAATCACAACATGGAGAGGAAAAGAACCCAATGCAACAAGAATACTAAAATCATGAAATCGCGATTCAATCATAGCCATTGAATCAAGATCACATCTGGACCATCGGATCACGGGACATGTGGCAAGTGATTGAAATTTCACTGACTTGGGGTCAAAGGAGCATAGTGTCGAAAATCACGAAATGAGAAATCGTGAAAGAGTTTTTTCCATAGGCGCTTGGTTATGACCATAGTCATATTGGCGAAGGAGCTAGTGTAGAAAAGTTCTGTATCGAAACTTCGGAGATCGTGAAATCATAGAATGATCTGAACCGTCAGATCAAGTGTTGATCAGAGGGTTACTGTTCACTCTCACAGTTAACTCCTCAGTTTCGAATTTGTTAACGAAACTGACTCATGATTTCCTATTAGTTGGCGTTTCAGTTGCTGAGACAGTTGTCTTCCTTTTGCCTAAGGATATGGGATGTTGAACTATTGTGAGTGTGTATAAAAGAAAATGAGATAAACAACATTAGGTTGGTTGTTCTGTATGAGAAAAGAATGAAACTGTAAGAAAAGGAAAAGGAGAGGATGCACAGGAGAAGATTGAGCATATGTGCAGTGTGAGATGAAACGCAGAGAAGAATAATAGAACAAGTTTAAGAAGAGAAGAATGACATAACAAGTTGATGTAGAGCAAACCTATTGAACAGAAAGAGGAAGAAATGAATTGCAATATAGTTAGAAGATGACCAAATGTACAGAACAAAGAAAGATTGGTAAGACTTGATGTATCTGTATAGTTGAATGTTTTTATGTTCATTTATATTATAGGGAGGTTGGAAGGTGCTTGGGAGGACTGTTGTCCTCAGAGGTTCAAGTGGGAGCTTGAACACAGGAAGTTGTAGCTTCCATCTGGTTGCAGCCATAGAAACCAAGGTGGCAGGGTGGTGCAAGGGAGAACAAGTGTTCTCTATTATATAGGTTGGAGCCTATGTAACTGGAAGTTGGTGCTTCCATCCAGTTGGTGCTGGAACATATAGGGAGTTGGTGCTTCCCTCTAGTTGGTGCTAGAGAAACCAGGGAGGTGGTGCTTCCTTCTAGTGGGTGCTAGAGAAACCAGAGAGTTGGTGCTCTCAAACAAGTTGCAGCTTGTAAAACAGAGGTAGAAGCCTCACATTGAGTTGGTGCTCAATTAAAGATGATGTACAGAACTTAAAAGACTGCCTATCATTTCAAAGAAGAAGAGGTTTTCTCCCTTTATGGGTTTCCTCGTGAAAATCTGTCTCTGTGTATGCCTTGTGTGTGAATGATGCTTTTTACTTTTACTGTCCATATGTTGTATAATGTTGATGATCACTTGAAGAAAGATTAAGAATATTTTAAAATTGTTAATATTGTTTAAGCTCAAAGACAACTGATTCACCCCCCCCCTCTCAATTGTATTAGTAATTTCAACAAGTGCCACTGTGATGTGTATGTGTGCAGACTTTGTTCTATGTGAAATATTAGGTAGCACCATTGTGTTTTGCATGTATGTCAACTTTGTTCTCTACCAAATATTAGTAGCTCCTGTAGCTAGCACCACTTATGCTAGATTTGTGTGCAGGTTTGGGTAGCAATGTCAAAAATCCAGCGCCTTCAATCTTGAATGTGTGCAGAGAAATTGATGGCCTTTCATGATATCAAACCCATTTTATTTAGGTGTCTTGGCAGTACAGAAGGTAGTGCATTTTACCATTGAGGGAGTTAGCACTTAGAAAAACCTAAAACTCTCATAGTTAAATGCTTAGAAGCCTGTATAGATGCCAGAGGAATTATTTGAATATTAGTTAACCCTCCCAAAAAGGAACCATCCTAAAAAATGGGGCTTACCTTTTACCTGCTATTTTTTCATCTTGACACTTAACCTCACACTCTTTCTGGTAGAAAGAGGATCTTCAATTGACACAACAGACTTCTTCTTCTTAGCAGTGATAGGATTTTTTAGTGAGGTTGTGCTCTCCTTAACTTCTGGTTTGTCATTCTCAATGGAAGCTTCAACAAATACCTGTAAATTTCTTTGGGATACCTCATCTTGAAAGTGCTTCAGCTCTGCCTTTAGCTTTCGGTTCTGGGACTGAAAGCCTTTGTTCTGCCTATAAATATTCTTTAGTTTTCTATGAAGGGCTAGGCCCTTCTTCTTGCAAACATTGCCAAGTCAAGGGTGTCATTGTAGCCATCCATAATCTCTGTCATGTTGACTCTATCAGACATGGCTTCCCTTTTCAACTAAACCACCTCTTTTCTTATCTCCCTAAGTTGCTTGATGAGTCTTTTGAAGGTCTAATTTTCAGGAGGAGCAGTAACATGCACAGTCTCAATAATTTTTTTCTCAGTCTCCTCTTCCACCTGCATGGGAAGTGTCTTGTCTACCTCATCAGGTTTCATGGTGTCTTTTCTTTTACCTTTCTTCCTCTGCACAAGGGGTTTCTTCTTTTATTTCCATAGGATTCTCAAAGTCTTTCACAGGGGTTTCATCTTTTATCTCCAAAGGTCTTTTAGTACCTTTACCCTTACCTTTCTTTACAAGGGCTTCTTGTTTCTCTTCCACGGGATTTTCAATTCTTTTTCCATTCTCCTTTTGAAAAGGCATTTCTGGTCAAGACTTATCTTTGAAAACCTCCTTAGGAATTGATGACCTTGTGAAAGGTCTTTTACCCTTGATTTCGATTATTGTAGGAGAAGAGGGAAAGAGTATCTTCTTCCCTTTCTTGGATGTAGCTTTGGTAGAATAAGGCACCTCTTCTGACCCTAGTGGAGGAGGTGGTGGAAAATACCTTTGTGGAGAAGGAAAAACTTCCTCCTCATCTCCTGTGACTTGCTTGTTGACCTATGAAACTTGAACATAGTCTCTTCCCTTTCTCTTCCTATCGGTACCTGCCTTAGTAGTACTGGTGGGTGATAAAGGAATTTCCTTATGTGATTGTGGAGTTGATGCTAGATCCAACTTGAAATGAGAAGAAAAAACAAAGTGCTCCCATGATATCTCTTTCTTACCCAATTCCTCAGAGACTAGCATTCTAATCAATCCAGAGTGGAAAAGGCTAGAGTCCACATCCTTAGATTTGGCTTGAATCCTGTCTGACATTTTACTTATTCTCCTTAAGAGGTAATAGGTAATATTCATCTCAACCTTACAAGTAAAATGTAACAAAATTCTTATATGGTATTGTTATAAAGTGTTAAATCTCCCTTCACATGTAAAATGTCTCTGTATGATCTTCAATATTCTGTTAAACTGTTCAATCAATTGACCCCTTGGCATACTTTTAGAAAAATCATTGGCTTGATGTTCAGTCTTAAAAAGATATTTAGCATAGGTAGAACTCAAATCCATGGCCTTGAACCACTTTTCACTTGTAATGGGGATTCATGTTGCAGTTGAGATAGAGGCTTCAGTCACCTCAAATTCTAAATCCCCAACCTTGGTTTTCCTGCCATCAAAATGTAATGAAAATTGTCTTGCTACCGCTAGATGGCCTCTCTTCATGTTCTAGCAGAAAGAGAGACACCGTACTCTTTGAAAGACCTCTCTTTCCATGGGCTTTGTATCAAAAATATACATTTCCACAGGTTCTTTCCTAACTACCTTACCACCTTTGTGTGTATTCCTCGATTGAGGAGTCTCCATGGATTAGAATGAGGGTTTTTTGAAAGGCCTATGGGATAGTAATAACTAGGAAGGCTTTGAATCGGGCTTCAAATGTACAAGGTTGACCTTTTGAGACAGATCGGTGCTAGTGAGCCAAGCTTGACTATGGGAATTACACCCTTAGACATTTACAGGTATTCGAGAGTGTGGGTAGTGAGGGGGTAATCCAAAATTGGCTCTTTGTGATTGAGTAAAAATGCTAGACTCTAAGATGAAAGGAAGCAAGGGAGGCAGAGAGGGTTTAAGAAACGCCTCTGGCTAGCGCAACGCATATGCAGAGGATAGGCTATTTACAAGTTTGTGATTTCAATGGCTAAGGCAGGAAGTAGTAATTAGACTTAGATACATGCAATGAAGATACAAGTCTAAAAAAGAGAGAGGACAAGGCTATCATGTAAAGACGAGTCCCTTATGACTATGCAAACATGGAAAACGAAAACTCGAGCTCAAATTTCTTGTGAAAATTAATATGCAGAGGAGGGAACATGGGATACGTATGGAGTAGAAACCTGTTGGAATCTTCAATGAAATCTCAGGACGAGATTGCGAAAACTTCAGCCCTCAAACCTACTTCAATCTCAAATTTGGTTGCCTTGCTATCACCTGATCAGAACTTTTGAATTTTCACAACGCATCACTATTGAGCCTTTCAAAATTATAAATCGTTATCGGAGATCATAAATGAAAGATATGGAAGGCATATTTAACTAACTTTGGCCACTAAAAACAAGGAACATAACATCAGTCATGGCAATCATGACTCACGGTGGAAGTATGATGAACTGGATAGGCACTACGAAACTGCCTGATGAGTAGGCAACGCTTCCAATTCAAAAAATGATTAGATAGATAAGAAAGAGGCATGCCTATGAGTGAGGAGAAAGGTGTGTCACATCAGTCTAATCATGGAAGAGATCGATCTAGGGACAAGTCATGAAGGGGACCAAAATAAGTCATGGGCTAAAATGGTTCTAGGACAAAAATCAATTTGAGGATCAAACTAGAGCTAAGACTCAAAACTTTAATCATCTAAGGGTCCTACCAAACATAAAATTTAAAGGAATGAGACTTTAAAAGAAATTTAAAATCTAAGGCTTAGAAAAGGATTGAAAACAAACTAAAAGACCCAAGGCAATTTAGTGTGATAACACCTTCTACAAGTGGGGAATCAACTTTATGATGTGAAATACCCCATCCAACAATGGTCGCAAGTACATCAATGTGGCCATCTATTACTTCACCAAATGGTTTGAGGCCATGCCAACATTAAACAAGAAAGTGGACATTGGCACCTGGTTCTTCTTCAATCATGTCATCACTTATTTCAGGGTCCCCCAATTGATAATTTTGAATAATGGAAAACATTTCTAGAATGAAGTGTTCCAAGAGTTGTCTTCCCTTCTTAGCTTCACCCATGAATTTTCTTCCCCATACCATCTGCAATAAAACAACCTTGTTGAGGCTATCAACAAATTCCACAAAACCATGCTATAAAGGACAATCAATAAGCACAAAACCAATTGACACCACTTTTCTATACACTTTGTGCCTACCAAGCCATAGTCAAAATTTCCATAGGATTTACCCCCTTAGACCTTATCATTTACCTGGAAACCATTTTATCAATCGAGTGCAAGATACCAACCATGTGGATAACATATGAGCTATTGATGGATACTACCCCTAAAATAATGCCTTTTCTCTATAGAGATCACATATGAAGATCAACTCTTTTCATTACAAAGTAATGAAGAAACCAATAATTTATCTAAGGCCACATTTGATTGCCAAATATGCCCTTGTTCATTCAGTGAGGGTGATCTTAATCTAGACTATGATATCTCCCATGATGCTCAAGGACCAAGGATGTTAGAAACACTTTAGCGAAGCCTCTTCATTTTTAAGCACTACCTCACTCGAGGAGCATACATCCTTTCTTACCCTAAGGGTGGCCTCTTTAAGGACCCCGTAAATTGGTTGTACTTCAAGAAATTTTATGTAACTCCTCAAACCCCCAACAGGCTGGGTAACATCACGAAGTAAACATCTTTCTGCTATGATACCAATTTGTAACATTCTCGGCCACCTAGGCCAAGCCATGCTACTCCAAATAACACTCATGCCCAAATACACACACACACACACACACACACACACACACACACACACACACACACACATAAACATAAACAGAAATAAACATAAACATAAATTTTTAACCAGACATAAACATTTTGTTCATACATATATTAATGTGGAAGCGACAATAACACATACAAATTTATAGTTGATTGACATTCTTCTAACACACAACATAATGCAGAAATAACAATAAAACCATGTATACAATATTCACAGGAAAAACCCATAAATATAACAACATATACAGACAATACTCATCATTATATCATGTAAAAATACACAACATCTAAATGAACAATGGATTGGTAGTTATATTTTAATTGAATTACACCAACTTCATGCAGACCTTCCACGAACCTCCCAGTCTTAGACCACGCTGCTCCCCCGAGATGGGACTAAACTCTAGCAGGAAATGGATTCCTAGGCTAGGAAGGAACAATAGGAAGTTGCACAGCACAACATGAAGGATATCCTCCAATGAGCCACTTACACCCATAGCTCACAAAATCTCATTCCCCACATGCCTATCCCACCCTAGGATGTACACCTTCACTGTCACACATTACATCGGATGCTACACCTCCCTTTCCTTGGGCTTCAACAACAGGTTAGATTAGGAATTCTCAGAGCTCTGTAGCTGCTACTGGACTCCCTCCAGGATAACTCACTTCCTCAGCACACTCTCTCACCTAGAGAGAGTTTCTCAGATGCCTGGCAACCTGCTTCTTCTATCAACGAGCTTGACAACCCACTTCTTCACTCCCTCTCCTCAACACATGGGCATGGTGATGACAACAATAGAAACTGGGCGCGAGGAACGATACTGACAAGAAACAATGTGGGCAATCCACAAGGTATAGGTGCCTCAAAGGTATCAACTTGGGTTTGTTGTAGATTTTTGGGTTCTTAGCATTCAACAATGGTGGACTTGATCACTACCTACTTTTTTAGTTCATCCACAAGTTGGGGTAATGGATGGCCAACATGGTCCAAAATCATGAGATTGGACAACAGGGTGAGAATGGTTGGAATGGTCAGCATGGTGAGAATGGTGAGAACACCCCCCATAAATTTGCATGTGTTTTGGATGACACTTGGCTCTCTAGGAGCACATTCCCCCCAATAGGAACTCGTTCCCCTCATAAGTGGCATAGAGCCTTTCATGATCTTTCAATTTCCTAGATTCAAAACATATCACAAACCCATTGAGGCTGAGGACTCCACCTAGACCTTCTTTGCATGCATCTGTGAAAACCATGAATTCTTCATTCGTATCTCCAATCTTCTGAATTGGAACACTAGTTAACAATTGCTTCAATTGCTGGAAGCTCATTTCACATTTTGTTGTCCATTGAAACTTCTTCCCCTTCCTTTACAAGGAAATGATGGGATGAGCTATTCCTGAAAACCCTGCAATGAACCTTATGTAGTATCCAACTAGACCCATGAAGGATCAAACTTTTGTCACACTCTTAGGTGTTTTCCACCCTTTAATGGCCTCAATCTTTTCAGGGTTCATTGCTATCCCTTCTTCAGATATGATATGCCCCAAATAGTGAATTTTTTTTTGATAAAATGAGCACTTGATCATATTGGTATACAATTGATTCTCTCTTAGCACTTGCAACACCATCCTCAAATGATGCTCATGTCCTTGTTCTGACATGGAATATACAAGGATGTCACCAAAAAGAAAAAGACAAACTTGTCTAAATATTCTCAGAAAACGTCATTCATTAAGCACATGAAAACAACCAGTGCATTTGATAACCCAAATGGTACCACTGTGAACTCATAATGACCATACCTTGTCTTGATGGCAGACTTGTTGATGTATTCCCCTTTAATGCTTACCTAGTTCTATCATGACCCGAGATATATCTTTAAAAATATCCTTGCATTCTTCAATTGGTTGAAGAGATCATCAATCCTTGGTAGAGGATACTTGTTCTTTATATTTACTTTATTTAACTTCCTGAAGTGAATGCACAATCTCAGGGTCCCATATTTCTTCTTCACAAATAACATTGGGGCACCCCAAGGTGACACACTTCGGCATATGTACCCCTTATTTAAAATTTCAAGTTGTATTTGTAGTTCTTTTAGTTCTGTTGTACTCATTCTGTAAGGAGTCTTTGATACTGGAGCTGCTCCAAGCATTAAATTTATAGAGAAATCAATATCTCTCTTTGGGGACAGTGCTATTACCTCCTTGAACACATCTTCAAAATATTCTAGGACTGCATTATCCTCCATATTTGGCGCCTTATCCTTATATGCTTTCCCCATATGGGCTAAAAATATTTGGCAACCCTTCATAAAACACTTCTTTATCTGCATTGTTGAGATTTATCAGACAGTAACTACCCTGGGAGTTCCTTGGATTGCTCTCTGATTTATTTCCTCATCTAAGAAAGTGAATGCCTTCTTATGAAAATCTAATATGGCATGGTTTTGGTCCAACCAATCCATACCAATTAGGAAATCATATGATCCCAAAGGAAATATGTTCAAATCTTCCTTGGTACTAAGTCCATTCATGCCCACCGGACATGACTTAACCAACTCAACAACCTTTCTCTTAGCTCATGTAGCTAGCTGCACCAAAAAATGTTTCCCATGCTTTCTTCTTGGTAATTGAAATATGTCCACTACCTTAGGATATATATAGCTATGACTATCCCTCGAATCAATTAAAATAGTAAGGGCATGGTTATTGATCATACCTTAAAATTCAATCACGTGTGATTGAAACTCAACCTGTTGGTTGTTCAGGGCTCCATAGATCCTAGGTACTCTTCGGCCCATGTCCTCCACTGTTTCTTCTTGTTGAACATGGTGAACAACTCTCACCCTGTCCTTTCTATGAGAGAAATATCTATACTTATGATCTCCATTACATCCCCAAGATTGCATAGATGTCTTCCTTGGCCTTTACCCACCTACTTCAACCATTCGTTGCTCCCTCAAAACTGGTTGTCCTAGAGGAATATTTTTGAAAAATGGTGGCTTATTTCCCTTCACTCTACTCCTCCTTCAAATTCCTCTTGTCTTCCCAAGCTCTTTGAAAAGTAGGCTTTCCTTTATGCTGATCATATAATCATTTTTCTCTCCTTATAGTTTCTTCCAAAGTTTTAGGATCATCATACTGGATTTAGTCACTGATAAAAGGTGGCAGCCCACTCAGATATTTCTGGATATTGACTATCTCATCCCTAATGAAAGGGATATACGTCAACAGATCTAGAAATATCCTTTCATATTCATTTATAGTCATGATGTCCAATTTAAGTTCAAAGAACTCTTTCATCTTTTTTTCATAGTATCTCTTGGTTAAGTACTTCTTTTCAAAATGTTTCTTGAATTCCTTCCATGTGACATCCTTCTCTCTGATGTGTTGCACTTGCACAATTTGATACCATCACAAGGATGCATTTCTTTTCATCTGATAGACTATGATTCTTCCTTCTACATGAGAGAAATAATTATTCAATTGGAAATATTTTATGATGTTAATTATCCATGTCTCAGCCTCTTCATACTTCTGATTCTCTCCATAAAAAGTAGAATATTTGATCTTATTCATTTCTCCTTTCAACTCATCCACCCAAAACCTTCTATGTTTTCTAACAGGGGATGGACTTGAGATACTGTGTGCTCTCCTATGGGAATGGTTTTGGGAGTGTTGGTGATGTTGGTTATCACTCCTTGATCTTCTTTCCTCATCAGGTAACCTGTGGCTCCCTGATTTGCTGGATTCACTTTCCTTATCCAACTTATTTTCAATTATTTCTAGTATCCACATTATCTTCATATTGAATTCTTCCATTTTATCCTTGTCTCTCTTAATGCTTTCTTTATCTGCCTGGTGAATTTGGACATCTTTTTGCAAATTTTTAATGAATGTAATATTCCAGATATAAGTAGTATGCAGAACAGAAATAAAATGCTAAAAATGGAAGATAAACAATAGTATAACCAGAAAAGAACCACGATAACACCAAAATGATATCAGAATAAGACTAGAAAGAGAACTTCGATTACTGAGAGCAATGTTCACTTGCCTCTTCGAGGGGGAAACCTCCAACAGAGCAGAGCTCTATTACAATAATATCCAAGACACCAATTCTCATACCCTCGACCCCTATTTAAACTATATATGTCTATCAAGAGAACTGTCTAGAGGAAGATCCTTCTAGAAGCGAAAGCTTCTATTAGGTCTTCTTACATTAGACTTATTCTTCCTTATTTATTGGCCTTATTAATATTGACCTTTATTACATAAGAATATATTATTCTACCTATGTGAGGGTTTAGGTATGTAACATGTCCTTCCCCTTAAAAACAACCTTTTCCTTAAGGCTTGAGATGTGGAAATTGTTGCAGAATGGTAGTTGGTTCCCAAGTGGCATATGTTGGGGTTGTATCTTTCCACTGGACTAACACTTCCTTGATGGTTTGTTGACACAGGCGATGCTCAGGTTTTTCCAAAATGACTTCTGGTTGTAGCCAAATGGATCCTTCTTCGTCCAACTCGGGAAGGTTGGTTTGAGTTTGGTACTTAGTTCCAATCACCTAATTTAAGAACGAAACATGAAAAATAGGATGTAGCTTAGAATCACTACGAAAAGATAACCGATAGGCCACCTGTCCCACACACTTGAGAACAGTATAAGGACCATAAATTTTGGGTGCCAATCTCTGACAATGGTAAGCCTTGAGGGAATTTTTTTTGTAAGGTTGTAGTCGAAGAAACATATCATCCCATTCTACAAATTGACGTTCAGAAAAACCTTGATATTCTTGTTGCTTCACGCGATTCTGGGCCATGACCAAATTCTCTTTGAGGGTATGGATAATAGCCTCTCGAAATGTAAGCCTTTGGTTAACCACCTGGACCTTCGAGACACCTCATAAATATGAGAGAAATGAAGGTGGATTTTGTGCCTATATTACTTCAAAAGGAGTCATGCGGGTAGTTGTATGGTATGAAGTGTTGTAACACCATTCAACTAGTGGTAACCATTGAGCCCACTGATTTTTCTTTTCCTATGGAAAACACCTCAAATATGTTTCCAAACACTTGTTGACAACTTCATTTTGACCATCAGTCTAAGGATGATAAGTTGTGCTGAGATGCAATTGGGTTCCTTGTATCTTGAATAGTTCTTGCAAAAAATTGTTGGTGAAATTTGGGTTGCGATTAGAAACAATAGAATGCGGCATGCCATGAATCTTGAAGACATGATCCATGAAACGTTGAGCCACAATGGATGTTGTAAATGGGTTTTGAAGGGAACATAAATGAGCATACTTGGAAAGGATATCAATGACCACCATGATAATTGATTTATTGCCCGATTTAGGTAAGCCTACAATAAAATCCATAGAGATATCTCACGAAATAACAGGTGGAATCAAAAGTGGTTGTAGTGTGCTAGGAGATTTCACTTTTTAACCCTTGTTGCATTGACACACATCACATTCAACCACAAAGTTACAAAGGTCTTGTTTCATATCATCCTAGAAAAAAGAATGTTTGACCCTGCAATAGGTTTTGGTAAACCCTGAGTGCCCAGTTGTGGGTGTGGCATGAAGCTCAGAAAGTACCTTGGATTTAATTTTTGAATATTTACTTAAATACAAACAACCTTTGTATTGAAGCTCATGATGGAACCAAGAGTACCCAGGGGAAACTGGAGAGTTGAACTGCAATTGTTGTATCAGATGAAAACTTTTGGGTTCGTGTAGCCATTCCTAGTGAACAACTTGGAGCCAATCTGGTATAATGAAGGAGAGAGAAAAAAGGGACCCTTCATATTCATATTTTCAGGAGAGTGCATCCACAACCACATTGTCTTTTCCTTTATTGTAAATGATCTCATAATCATATCCAAAGAGATTATTCACCCATTTTTGTTTCTTTGGGGAGGAAATGTGTTGTTCCAGAAAATACTTGAGGCTTTGATGATCTGTCTTAATTTGGAAGCATTGCCCCAATAGATAAGGGCCCCAAAGAATAACTTCATGCATAATAGCCAACAGTTCCTTTTCATATATTGATTTTCCCAAATTTCGTTCAGACAGTTGTTTGTTGGTAAAGGCCAAATGCCGACCCTCTTGCATAAGGAAAAGGCCAATTCCTTTCCCTGAAGCATCACATTCTAGGACACAGATCTTTGTGAAATCAGGAAGTGTCGGGACAAGAGTGGTGCACGTGGCCATCTTCAATGTTTTAAAATCCTGATTATTTTTAAGGAGTGCCGTGAGAGGGCTCACAAGATTTCCACAATTCTTAACAAACTTACGATATTAACCTGTTAAGCCCAGAAATCCATGCAATCTTTTGAGAGTCTTTGGGTGAGGCTAGTCTTGCATAGCTTCAATCATTTTAGGATCCACCCTGATGCCATCCCAATTACTCGACTTCTGAGGTGCCAAAAGAACATTTAGATTGTTTCAGGAAAAGTGCTTAGAGACTAGATGGAGAGCTCGATCCACATGAGCAAGATGGTCTAGCCAGGTTTTTCTATAGATGAGGATATCATCAAAGAAAACTAAGACAAAATGACGGAGAAAAGGACATAAGACATGATTCATGAGGCTTTGGAAACTGGAGGAAGCATTGCACAAACCAAAGGGCATGAACAAAAAATAATAGTGGCCCTCATGAGGTCTAAAGGTAGTCTTAGGAATGTCCACCTCTTTCATACGAATCTGGTGGTAGCTAGAATGAAGATCAAGTTTAGTAAAGAACTGGGGGCCAATCAATTCATCCAAGAGGTCATCAATGATAGGAATGGGAATTTTTTCTTTAATGGTGATTTTGTTGAGGGTGCGGAAATCAAGACACATGCACCAAGGACCTTGTTTCTTCATGACCATGACCACAGGAGAAGAGTAGGGCCTTGTACTAGGGCGGATAAAACATGCATTAAGTCGTTATTCAACCATTTTCTCAGTTTCATTTTTTGGGGAAAAGGGGTGACGATAGGGATGGATATTGGGAGGAAGGCTTCCTGGTACAAGGGGAATGGAATGATCATCAACACCATGGGAAGGAGGGAGTCCCTGGACAGTGGAAAAAACCACTTGATGTTTAGAGAGGATGGATTGGAGATCCTACAACACAGAGGGTGTCTCAAATGCTTGTATGGCATGGAGTTGGGAAATAACGCTCGAATGAACTTTTTTGAGAAGATTTTCCATGTGATGGGAACTAATAATCTCAGGGGAACCAACAGTGATTCCTTGGAACTTATATTGCTGGCCCTCCTAGTCAAATTGCATGGTTAATTCCTTAAAATCCATGAGAATGGGACCCAAATTCCTTAGCTAGTCTACACCCAACACAATGTCACAACTGCCCATGTCAATAGAAAACATATGATATTTCAAGTGGTAGTCACCAATTTGGAGACACAGATTTTCACAATGCCCTCCACATTTCATGGATCCACCATTGGCAATCATGATTTGGAAATTATTGACTACACGGATATAGCAATTAGTTTCTTGGGAAATGCGATGATGAATAAAATTATGGGTGATTCCAATATCAACAAGAATGATGACCTTCCTATGATTGATGTATCCAATTAGTTTGAGGGTTTGGGGAGAAGATAATCTCATGAGAGCATTTAGGGAAATGATCGGTTATACTTCGGGAGGGTCTGAGGGAGGGGTAATGTTGGTGGGTTAAGGTGACTCATACACAAGGGTAGATTCAACATCCTCTTCTGAAAAATCCTTCGAGATGGCCATAAAAATATTTTGTTCCTTACACTTGTGTCCCATAAAATATTTGTCATCACAATTATAACAAAGGACTTTGATTTGGTGTTCATCCATTTTATCCCTGGTTAAGTTTTGGATTTTTAGTGGAGTAGAAGGAAGAGTGGGATTTATTGGTTTATTGTGAGGAATAAATGAGGGTTTCCAGTTTTGAGAAGGGACAACTTGTTTTTCTTCCTTAGCTCGTTTAGTAGCCTCCACCCAACTCTGAGGCTGAGCCATGAGGACATGGGCACAAATCTCATCCTTGAGGCCACTGATAAAATATTCTCAGAAAAAAGCATCAAACGTGCCCTCTGTACAAAAAGCCAGTCACTCAAAAGCAGCTATAAAGTATTTCAATGTGCCAGATTGTTTCAACTTTGTCAAATGACCTAAATAGTATGTGTCAGTGTCAAAGTGTTCATAAAGCTCTGTCACAAAGTGTGTCCAAGAAACATACCCTTGATGGGCAACTTTTCTCCATTGCCACCATTTCGAACGTTCTTGATCTATATAGAGAACACCATATCTAAGTTTGGACAAGTCATATGAAATTCCATACAAAGAGAAATAATGTTCGATTTGAGTTACCCAACTAGTGGGATCTAAGCCATCAAATTTGGTCACATCCACCCGCGGAAGGCGTAGGTCACGCTGATAGTGATGGGGCTAAAAATTATGGGAATGAGAGGAAGTTTCAACTTCAGTATACAAAGGTGGTTCAGATAAAGGGGGATATGTCGGGATATGCATCTTGGTGCATATCATCGAAGCAACAGATTCAAGATGGGTATTCATTTCTTGTTTGAGGTCTTCTTTGAGTTTTGCAATTGAGGCGACGATGGAGGAATGCATGTTTTTATTGATGGTGGAAATATTGGCACTGAGTTGTCTCACTTCTTGTTGGCTCTCTCTGAAATTAGATTGCATGGTAGTGAAGCGAGCTTCCAAGTCTTGTCTAGGGTTATGGGCCATGATGATGAGGGAACTGAAAAGGGGTGGGTGGGGTAATTTTTTTTTCTAAAAAATGATAGGTATGAATATGATAAGGGAGAACATATAAATCCAATGGAATAGGTCTCAAATAATGGTATGAATGTTTTTTTTTTCTTTTACACCTGTGGAGTTATACTCTGGTCTGAAGAATATTGCAGTGATGAAATGCCCAAATTCTTAACCAGGAAGAAATGTGTAGTGATTTGACAACTCGAACACAATTGCGTGACAATAGACCTTGTCTTTTTTATTTATTTTTTTCGTCCCCAAGCGTTAGGTATTCAAGGGTTCTACAGACAAGGGTTTTCCCTATGCTATATATCTCTAATATACGTGTGGGGTCCAACAATAGTACTTGGCCAAATATCTCAGGGCACCAACTAAGGAGGCTAGACCGTGCCCTTAGGCATACTACCCGACTATCTAGTTACTAGAGTTTGTCTTCCTGAGTGATGTTCTCGGTGGAACTATAGTAGTCAGTCGAATGATCCATTTATCTAAAGAGGGATTCAAGACATCTAGGCTGATCTATATACATGTGTTGTCCGATGCACTACCACTCAAAGGGGTACCAACAGGGTTACAAGGGTGGCCAACAGATGTGTGCTTAAGTACCACTTGTATTTCCTGAATGTATGAATCCTTGAATGCGGGTTTATAAATGTTACGATAGATCTATATAGCTTAAAGACGTTGGAATACATCTCTAGCCTGAAAAAAATTAACCCACAATTTTATGTCGAGGAAAGTGCTTGATACCACTTGTAATATTCCAGATATAAAAAGTATGAAGGACGTAAATAAAATTATAGAAATGGAAGATAAACATCAATATAACCAGAACAACACCATAATAACACCAAAATGATATCATAATAATACCATAAAGAGCACTTTGATTACTTAGAGAAATGTTCACTTGCCTCTTCAAGGGGGAACCCACCAGCAGAGCAGAGCCCTATTATAATAATATCCAAGACAACAGTTCTCATACCCTTGAATCCTATTTATACTAAATATGTCTATCAAGAGAAACATCTAAAGGAAGATTCATCTAGAAGTGGAAGCTTCTATTATGTCTTCTTACATTCGACTTATTCTTCCTTATTGCTAGGCCTTATTAATATTGACCTTTATTACATCGAAATATATTATTCTACCTACGTGAGGGGTTAGGTCCCTAACACATAATGCTCACATAATTATCTATTTATTCCCTATGCCTATTGGATTTTGTCCCTTCAACTCACAAATGGACATCCATTCCTCTAACATCATCCTCCGGACTGTAACTATCTTGTCCCTCCTCCCTTTCTGAGCACTATGTAATAATTTGGATCGGTTCTGACAATTGCTAACTCTGCAAAATGTGCAGTCAACCAAATTTTGTTAGGCTATTAGACTTAATAATTCTCCAGAATAACTTAAACAATCTGATTCAACAAAAGAATATCAGAATCCATTTTTCTGTGAGTCTTTGGTCGATCAAGAATCCCTACGACTCTATCTCTGAGCCCTGTTCTATTCTACAATTTACTTTTTGTGCTAGACCCTTTTTCCTTCATCCCTTAATTCGCATGTGACTACAACTATGACCAAGTTCTAATAGTTGGGTGCTTATCTGGAGCTTTGACACTTCAGGGATTTGGAGCTTCATAAGTTTCCCTTTCCGCACATCACAAACATCACAGAACCTTGAACGATGATTTGATGGAGGACGGTGGATCTATGGTCCACATTCTTTGTTAAGATCTATGGTGGATAGGATCTTCAAAACTCTGAACTTTGGTGGTTTCCAAACATCATAAAAAATCTCCCGGAGTGCAAAAGTGGCGAACTCGTAAAGTGGGGTGGATCAACGGTTCACGACTTCACAACATCCTACGACTGACATTTACTATGAACCTCTGGGTTTTGGGAGTTCTGGATTGTGCATATTCTCAATCCTTCCAAAGTTCCAAGTCTTTTGACTATTGCATCTGTTTCCAAGTTTCATTTCTCGATCAATGGTTGAGATTAACTCTGGCCCTCTGGGCTTCATGCTTCATGGTTTTGGGATTTCAAATCTTCGGGGTTCCAAGACTTCAGAGGATTTCTTCCTCCCACTGAATCATGAACCATTTCTTCTAGAGTTTCAAGTCCCTGAACCTTAGGATCTGATGCTACACGTCCCCTGTGACCAACAATTGATATTAACTCTAGCCTTCAGGCCTTCGGGAGTTCTTTACTCAATGCTAACTATAACACCTTTCCCCTAGAGTACCAAGTTTCCAGACTTCACGATCTGGTGCCACACTTATACTGGGGTCAAGTTATCATGGGCCCAGTCTAGTTAAATTTTTCGCCCATATTTCAACTACTTTATGTATCCATCAGGAGCCCCACTACCCATGCTCGAGAGGAGTTCCACGTGGACAAATACTAGAAGCGGGCATGTGGCCCAATATGACGGGTGACATGTTTCACATTCTAACTGATATTTCTACCTTCCAAAGGTTCTTAACTCACTAACACATGTCACATGTCCCATGTTTCCATGTCATCCCTGGTGACAACTACAAGTGACGTCACTTCGAGACTTCAGGCTTCGGAATATTTACCATTGGACACTCCAATTCTTCTTAATGTCTAACTCCTGAACAATCTAATCTTAATGTCGAACTTCTCAACTCCTATGATATCTACGGCTCACAATCACTTGTGCATAGATCTGACGATTGGGATTTGTTCCTCACTGCTGCGCCTTACTTGTTTCTCTTGACTCGATCTAACGAATCTAATCTGTCTTGAAAACACAATCCAAATATACATTTTTTTAGTGGTATCTAGGAGAAGTGTATAGTGGGACTATGAAGATAAAAAAGGGCCTTCATTCAAGAAAAACGATCATCAAAAGTGTTAAATGTATAGGTAAAAATGGTATCATTGCATGGTCCCATCACATACCTCCATGGAGACCCAACCAAGGGACACCTTCTCCCAGTCACTCTCACTATTCTTACCTCTCAAGACCAAGTTGTGTGATCATTCTACTAGGGAACACATTCTCTTTGCTTGTACATTCAACCCAATTGTTTTAACATTATTTCATTCATTTATATTTGTACAAAGAACATTTTTTTTTGGAAATAAATTATATTCATCCTATCACATCCGATGGAATCATTTCACTCAGCGATAGTCCTAATCACCCTTGGTCGAAGCATTCACACTAAGTAACTATACCTTCGTAATCCTAGTTGTTTGTGGCATCACCATCAACTACCTATCCATTTGAATTCACTAATCCTCAATATCAATTTGAAAAATACTCACTATATTTGATCATTTCCATAACATCATATCATCTTATGTTGAATTGGTTTTGAGTACTACCAATGTCCACCATCAATTATGCTCCACCCAAGAGAAGTTTTCATCCACATCCTCACCGACCCCCTTTTCCACCTCATCCAAATTAACCAATTCTATCCCCCATTTACAATTCATTATATATTATATCTTCTCATGATTCCAAGGGACACTTGTTCCTTTGTGTTTGGACTATCATTGTTATTGATACCAACTTCGGTTTTCTAGGAATGTCAAGGTATATTGTACCTAATTTTAATTGACAATGATAGACCCTAGCTAGGAAAAAGAGATATTAACCATTCCTTGATCTCATTGACCCTCCTACTATTTGACATCAATTCATATACACATCATGATGGGTCCTAGGTTTGTTGTTCAAATTCTTGATTCAAGTTATTGCAATGGATGGTCAATTTCATAGCACTGCATTGATATTTTGTTGCATCCTACTTGCATTGTTTCATTCCCTTCTGCACCTCCCTAATCTCACAAAAGACACAACTACATCATCTTTTGTAGTCATAGTGTTCCATCAATTTCACTATTCTATCTGAGAGCTAGATATATACAACCACAACATATCTAGTAAATACCTCCTCTATTGCTTAGATTTGAAGTTGATGCTTGAATTGAAAAAAAAATGAATCGATCCATATCACATATCTTTTCTCAATAAATCCACATGCACTGCATACTTAATCCATTAGTCAGAACTTCAAAAGCCATGCAAATGATCAAGATATGAAATAAGAATCACAATGAGGGTGCCTTGACTTACCATGTAGTTGCAATTGTATGATGAGACTTGTTAATGGTTGCATATACTCTTTGATGCACTTACACTTCATGATTTCATGGAGGGGGTAAGGAGATGGTTTCCGTAGTCCCCTAATTTGACTTATATATCCCCTCTTGCAGAGATGCTCATATGATGGCCTCCCTATTTGCATCCATAATTTTCTTTTGTAAGACATGGAAAATTTCAATTTACTTAAAATCTTGGATCAATATTACAAATTCATTGTATATGTCTAAAAAGTTTGAAGTTTTTTAGAAGGATTTTCTGATATAAGGATAGTAGAATTATTGTTGTTCCCTAACCATTATATCTTTTTGGACCCCTTTATATTTTAGAGCACCTAAGATTTAAAAAACTAGTGCATCCACCTCATTAATATTGTGATTCTTATCATTTATACAAATTTCTTTTTTTCCTTTCAAGATAAAAAAAAAACCTATACCCATCGCCCATTACTATAAATATGTTATTATAATAAAATATTTAGGTCAATATTTTATTATAATTATGTTTTTTTTTTTTTTCTTAATCATATACACAACCGAATTGGTTTCAAATAAGATACCATT
>ML783176.1:412636-464434 GCA_009831015.1 Picea engelmannii
AAAAAAAAAAAAAAAACATATCTTTACATTTATTTGCTTGCCCCTTTTAACCAGGGGGCATTGGATTTATTAACTTGCACAATCCTTATCCCAGACAACGCTGGATTTTATGTAAATTGCATATCCCTTTCACCCGGACCGTGCTGGCACCTTAAACTCAACGAAATTTGGCCAATTGATGGCAATGCCACTGACTTACCTGCTCATTGACAGCATGTTATGTGTCTTGGAGGTCCTAACCATTGCAGGGTAGGACAGGCAGGTAGTTAGTCTTATTTGTTTGTCAATTGATCGTCATTAAATGCATGCAAATACTTGATGTGCGTCTTAGGTCATCATGTTGTGTTCATCATTGGGTGGCGAAGCAGAATCGAATGTGTTTATTTCCCTTGTACACGCGCGTGCACACATTATAAAAAAAAAGAAAAAAAAAATGTTTTTTACTTGTTATATGAGGTTCATCGTCGTAACCAGGAGGTTGCTACATATGGTATCAGAGCGAGTTCAACCCACAACTTGGGATCGCTACATCTTTCATTGACATGATTTGATTATACTGTTGCTAATCAAGTTGATTGTGTGCGTGCAGGTAATCAAGGTTAGAGGACATCGTGGATGCAAATGATAGGGTGCTAGGGGAGGAGACGCGATGTCTCCAGTAGCATCCACACCTGAGGGGTCTAACCCCCAGGGAGAAGTGTAGGTTCTCGGACAGGAGCAGATAGTAGTTGGCGATGTAGTCGGGATGATGAGATCTTTTCAACTCATGTCTGAGGCACTGATTAGCCATTTGAACAGAGATGAGGCCAGAGCGTCGACGCCCGCTGAGGTTCCGCCGCGCGCACCGGCCGTTACTAGTAGCATTCACTGTGAACTCGAGAAGGTCAAATTTCTCGAGTTATTTGGTTCTCCGGACAGTGCAGCCACCGAGGCATGGTTGGATAATATGGCAATGTGCTTCGCAATTAGCGATTACACCTCCAACATGAAGGTCCGCATGGTGGTCTTTCAGCTAAAGGGGAGCGCTCTTCTATGGTGGAAGATGCTCCTACTACAACTGAACATCGTCGTTGAAGACATGTCATGGGAACTGTTCGAGGAACGGTTCCGAGAGAGGTACCTTTCAAAGGAATTCATTGAGTGTCAGCTCAATGAGTTCAACACCTTATGACAGGGAGGTCGTATGGTGCCTAAGTACGAGGCCCATTTTATGGACCTTCTCTAGTATGCTCTGCACCTTAACACGGAGAAACTTAAGGTCAACAGGTTCGTATTCGACCTTAATGATAGCATACGTGCAAAGGTTCAGATTTTGATGCCCTAAACCTTGCACGATGCCATCCAGAAGGCCCTCATAATAGGGGAGGAGCTTATCAGTGGGGGTAAGACTAGGACTCCAGCGAGACCAGCAGGGCAGGTTTCATATGGAACTCAGCAGCACCAGACACTAGCGAGACCTATGCCAGGATATCATGGCTTCCAAAGGGGATCCACATTCACAACACCTTAGGGACCGCCGCCTCAGCATCGGACACCTTACCGGGGACCACAACATCAGTAGCAGCATCGCCCCCAACAACAACAGTTTAGGCCTGTTTAGCAGAACAAACCAGGGTTCCAGGCCAGTGGGTCGTCATCTTCTACTTCGGGTACCAGGACTACTGGGCCGAAGAAGGGCTATTGGATGTGTGGGGAGCCACACTACTAGTGCGACAATCCTGTGGAGAGGACCAAAGTGTCTGGATCAGCAGGACCCACTATTGTGGGAGATATGGGAAAGGCCCATAAAATTCATGCTGTGGTGAATAACCGCCAGGTAGAGCACCGGTCCACTATGCTCAAGACGACAGGTACTGTCGCTGACCAGACTCTTAGTATTTTGATAGATCCTGGTGCTACCGAGAGTTTCATTTCTGGTGCAATGCTAAAAATAATTAAGGTAAAGGTAGTCAAACATGATGAGTTTAGCTTTGTAGAGATGGATTCTAGAGCCAAACAGAAGGTTGGAGGAAAGGTTATGGACTATATTCTTAACCTGGGAGAGTTTGTCAGAAGGGCCAACCTATACGTCATGATCTTAGGATCGTATGATGTCATGATTGGTATGGATTGGTTGGAATCACATGAGGCGATACTCAACTGTAAGACAAAATGATTGAGCTTGGTCAATGACGAGGGATAGAGACATGTGATTGTATGATGGAACTAGGGAGTTTTCCTAAGGTTCATCTCTTCCTTATATCTACGTAAGAGTATGCGCAAGGGGTGAAAGCTTTATGCGAAAGGTATAGAATACCTTCCGGTGGTGAGAGAGTTTGCGGATGTATTTTCGGAGGATTTACTTGGGATGTCGTCGGAGAGAGATTTGGAGTTTACCATAGACATGAAAACGGGGATCGAACCAATAGAAAGGACGCCTTATCATATGTCGACCCTGGAGTTACAAGACTTGAAAATGCAACTGAAGGAGTTGCTGGACCTTGGACTGATATGTCGTAGTGTGTCACTGTAGGGTCCACCTGTTATTTTCATATGAAATAAGGATGGATCATGGAGGCTTTGCATTGACTCCGTCAACTGAACAAGACCACGATCAAGAATCAATATCCCTTTCTGAGAATTGATGATCTGTTTGATCAAATGAAGGGTGTGACAGTGTTCTCCAAGATCGATTTGCGAACAGGGTATCACCAGTTGCGAATCAAGTATGATTACGTCCCTAAGACCACCTTTAAGACGAGGTTTGGACATTACGAGTTTATTGTTTTACCATTTGGACTGACAAACGCCCCAGGGGTATTTGTGAGTTTGATGAACGGGGTGTTCCGTGAGTACTTGGACAAGTTCGTCCAAGTGTTCATTGATGACATTGTGATTTAGTCTCGTACGACGGAGGATCATCACGAGCACTTGCGCTTGGTACTACAGTGTCTGCGAGAGCACAAATTGTATGAAAAATTGTCCGAATTCTCTTTTTATCATTTGAGGATTCACTACTTAGGGTATGTCATCTCTAGTGAAGGCATCGTCATGGATCCAGCCAAGGTCGAGGCTATTATGGAATGGCCTTCACTGACGAATGTCACAAATGTGCATAGCTTTATGGGTTTATCAGGATACTATCGACGGTTTGTCGAGGGATTTTCGAAGATAGAAAATCCGATCATAGAATTGCAGAAGAAAAAAAAGAAGTTTGTTTGGATCGAGAAATGCACAGAAGCATTTTGGAGGCTTAAAGAGTTGTCGACAACAACGCCGATACTAAAGGTCCCTGACGTGGATGCGGACTTCTTGGTATGCACAGACGCATCCAAGGAAGGTTTAGGCAGAGTCTTGATGCAAGACAGATGAGTGATTGTTTACATTTAGAGGAAACTGAGAAGGCATGAGGAGAACTACGCGACGCACAATTTGGAGTTATTAGCCATCGTATATGCCTTGAAGGTTTGGAGACACTACCTTGTTGGATGAGAATTTGAACTAAAGACTGATCATTATGGACTACAACACATTTTTACGCAAAGCGATCTGAACGCGTAACAACGGTGTTGGTTGGAATTGCTTAGCGAGTACGACTTTGAGATTACTTACATAAAGGGAATAGTGAACCGAGTGGCGGATGCTTTGAGTTGGAGGCCACACATCTTTTTAGTGTTACCTCTTCAGATGAATCTACATAAAAAGATTCTAATTTTACAGCGTGATGATGACTGGTACAAAGAGGTCGAGGGTTTTATCGGACAAAACACAATGTGGTACCACGTTATGAGGGATTTTCATTTGATAGCAATAGTTTATTGAGGTTTAAAAGTTGGATTTACGTACCGCCAAACGACGGGTTGAAGATGTTGATCCAAAGCGAGGCTCATAGAGCAGTTTACATGGCACACCCGGGAGTCACGAAGATGAGGGCAGACCTTAAGCCCTTATTCTTCTGGAAGGGAATGAAGGCTGACATAGTCAACTATGTGGCCAGATGTCTTGAGTGTCAGCAGGTAAAGGTTGAACATAGACACCCAGCAGGATTACTTCAACCACACGCTATTCCGGAATCGAAATGGGAGGTTATTTCGATGGATTTTATTGTTGGATTGCCACTGACGACAATGAGACATGACTCAATTTTCGTAGTAGTAGACACTCTGATGAAGAGTGCTCACTTTATTCCCTTATGTATGGCGTATTAGGCACCTGACATAACTAGAGTTTTCATCAGTGAGATTGTGAGGCTCCATGGTGTGCCTAAGAGGATTATATCCGATTGAGAATCGGTGTTTAATGGACGATTTTGGATGACTTTCCAAGAGGCCTTGGGAACCCAACTTAACTTTAGTACTGCATATCACCCAGAGATTGACGGGTAGACCGAACAAACGAACCAAACCTTGGAAGACATGTTACGCATGTACGTGATGGACCAACAAAAGCATTGGAAAGAATTATTGCCACTAGTGGAGTTCGCTTACAACAACAGTTAGCAGAGCACCATTAAGATGGCTCCTTTCGAGTTTCTTTATGGGAAACCGTGTCAGACATCCTTGAGTTGGGATCGGCTTGACCAAAAGTGATCCAAGAAATGGAAGAGCAAATGAAAACAATAAGACAAAGGATTAAAGAAGAGCAGGATCGACAAAAGAGTTATGCCCATGTGCACCGAATCAACCATAGTTATGAGATCGGCGATCGAGTCTTCCTGCGGGTTAAACCACTTGAGAGTGCTTTGTTGAGGGTAATTCGAAAAATCCCAGAGCAAGGTTACAGGTAATCTGAGAAAAGATGGTGCATGGTTCAGGGTAATCCGAGAAAACCTAGAGCATGATTATGGGTAAGTCGAAATAAAGCTCATGTTGATGATGATGTGATGAAGGGCAAGTATGAGGAAGAATGGTTGAATGAACCATGTAGTTGAAAATGATTCCTAGAGAACTGGCGGTTAAGCGGCTGATGACCCATGTATTCCGATAGATGGATTTCTTTTTATGTGGACATCAATAATCAAATGCAAGTACAAGAGGAAGCACATGAAGATATGACCACATAGATATTTAGATAAGTAGTCATTAAGGGAGAGTGTTGGAATATATAATTCCTACTTATCTAATATGATTGCTAATTTATTGAGAGGTAGAGTTAATCTTTACATGAGTTGTTTGATCTTATTTCTAGAAGGTTGTTAGACAGTTAGATTGGTGAGATCCTAATTTGGTGTGTGGTTGAGATATTCTCTCAACCTCTGATAACAACCTGTACACTCTATATAATAGAGTCCATTATATTGATATTGTAAATAATTGAATATTTGTTCATATCACTCTACTCTCCCATTTTATCAAATATTAATGAACAACCAGATCAGAGTAGTTTTCATACCTCTTACTAAGAGTAATTAGACCAAAAGACATGTAGTCGTGACTTTAATTAGAACAGCAGAAGATAATGCTGGCATCAATATTTGTGGATTGTTCTTCCATAATATCCACTCTGCTCACTCTTCTCATTTCATCCTCACATGAATGAATTTCCGAAGCCTATACATCGAAGTGCTGGAAATCTGCAACATAAATAATAGCGGCACCATGAATATACTCTGTTCTAAGAAAGAAACGTGTCAAATTCAGAATAATATCGCTCTCTGTACATCTGATAAGGTATTCTAAATTTAATATATGCTTCTGGCTTTCTTTCCACATGTCAAACTTAGATGGACGTTGGCTTTATTAAAATGGTTTATCTATGAGACGAAGAAATCTTTTCTTTACTTCACTTCAGCGAAAATAGGGTCGAGGAATTTGCAATGGAAATGATGAATAGAGCGTTCACAGCTAAACCTCTGTATAGACTCCTCGTGCCTATACACAAATGATTTCGCTTGGGCTTCAAATCACAGAATTGTCTCGTTCTAATATAATAAGACATCGGTTCCGTGGAAGAGTTTCTTATTTTGAAAACGAACTTCAACATTGTTTGCGCTGAACAGTGCATAAAATACTATCCAACAGCTCCCAAATCATACTGTTAGGATGGATTTTTTTTAAATTAAAAAAATAGTATATTAAATATTTATTTGAATTTTAAATCAATAAAATATTTTTTGGGGGGTTTGATTGGATTTGGTGCAGTCTGCACCACTTTTAAATATAGTTGGATTCTTAAGTATCGAATTTGGATTTCCTAGCAAACTAAATCCACACCTTAACCTATTAAACTAATCAAAATTAACAAATCCATATATTTAAAGATTACTTTTTTATATTTTTAAATTAAGATAAATTTATTTAAATAGGTTTTTTTTCAATATTTGTTGAATATAATATTTCACACAATAAATATTACATTTAATATGGAAAATAATGCAACCCATTTGTACTTGATTGTAAAGTATATTTTTTCACACACTTATTCTCGGTAATTAGTTTTTCTCAATTTTGAAAACTTTGTATTGAGAATTGAAGTTTGATATTAAGCTTATTTTGAAAGTATTGCCTATAAAATTAAGTTTTATAGTTAACGAAAATTTTCTTATAATATGGGCAAGCTTTAAATATTAATCATGGTTAATGACTTACGTGCTAATCATCCATCGAACATGGAGAAGTATGATTTCTTTTAAAGGAAGGGATTTTAGGGACTTTGTTATTGTGTAAAATCAAAAGTCTTATTACAATTTTATTTTTTCAATATTTAAATAATAAGGAAATTTAAAAATTCATCTAAAAATTAAAGAGTGAAATTATTTTTAAATTCTAAAAGTATAGGATTTCCAATTCTAAATAAAAAGTCAAATTATTATTTTTTCTATGAAGAAATATAAAAAATCAAATTAGTATCTTTTCTATCTAGAAATATATGTAATTACAGGAACAAAAGAGTATTGAAGTGAAATATTTATCTTGTATACATGTATGGAGGATTATCATGGAATTTCTCAACCTAGAACATGGATAAGGAAAAACATGTAGTTTAAACATTAAAAGTGTCTTAGAAGAGATAAGGCAATATGGTTAGCATATTACTATCAAATAAATAAAAGCAAAGGAAAATAGGAATAAAGAGGGGTTTAGTGTATGAATTCTACAATTTGTACTAGCCCTACATAAATTATGTTGGTATAGTTTTTTGCATCACGCATTAGCTATATTAATTCCCACCTTAGGATGGACACAGAGACTCATACACATAGACACGATGAAATCACAAATGTTGAAATCCCTCAATTTGAGTGTCCCTTATTTAAATTGATATTATAATCCCTAAACTAGCTTTAGGGGCTCACTTGATTACATTCAAGTCACTTAGTGGTATTGATGGTCCTTTATTTGGTGTCATTCTCTAGTTGATCACATTTTCCCACATAAACTCCCATTTGATTTGTCTCTATCCCATGTCGGCAATGATGGCTTCCTTGCACTAAAGTACTTCTGTTGAGTTAGTGAGGAATTTAATTTTGTGACCACAATCACTTATAATCTTTAGTAAGAACACTTTATTTATGAGTCAATCTTGGTAAAGTTTGATGTTTTATTTAGACTCTTATTGGATTGGATTATCACAAGTTGTGCTATCCTTTCCAAATTTGTACTCTATATTAATACTAAATGGCCATTTTTCTTATGGTATAAAGGTATTTTTTTTTTACTTAATTGATGTTATAGAAAACTCCTCATGTTTGATTGTCAAACTAAAAGTACTAGATTTAGTGTTGATTTATTAAAATACAAATTATAAATACAATTCTAAAATAGAACTAAATGTAGTCTTAAAAATAATCACCTAGATAAGATTTTCAAAACGAAGAGTGAATACGAAATCAATAGTTGATTCAATCATTAAAATAGAAAACAATTTAATTTGTGTTTAATAAAAACATATGAATAATCAACAATGAAACAAATTCGCTTTCACCACAACACATGGTACTTTCACCTATCACACCATGCCTTTTGGTGTCAAAACAATTCGAGCCTCATTCCAATCGGCTATGACTTATGTCTTTCATGATATCTCCCACCTCATCTTAGCTTGTCTTGGATGACCTTAAAACCAAATCAAACAAGCATTCCGAACACCTCAAACACCTTTTCATCATTTTTCAAAGGTGTAGAAAGTACAATATTTAGTTCAACCCCCTCACGTATATATTTTGGGTCACTACTGGATGTTTATTAGGTTTCATCATTCCCCAACAAGGAATCATGGTGAATCCCTTGAAAATCTAGGATATCAGTGAGTTTCCTCTTCCAAAACATTGTGCCAATTACAAAGTATACAAGGAAAGACCAACTTTTGTGATGCTTCATCCTTGAATATGACATGTGTGCACATGGATTCTTATGACTTTTGTGTCAGGAAATCCCCTTAATATGGGATGATTAATATCAACTGATGCAAGAGCATCACTTCACGTCAGCAACGCGCCAGCCAACCAACACATTCAACACGCATTCAAGGAGAAGAAGCATCGGCCCTTTCATTTCCAAAATTGAAATTGTTACTAAATGTTTTTAACGCTTGGTAGAGCTGAGTTAATTCTTTTGAGTAGATAGGAGATGAGGTCACCTTTAATGGTTGACAGGATGTAGATCTAGATCCGATTTAGACTAGACATCCATTGAATGTAATTCATTGTAATTGATGAGAGTAGGTTGCTTGGAGGGAAGAGCTCGAGGAGACCCCTTTTGTAAAAAGATATTTTGTATATTTTTCTAGTTAGTTAGGTAGAGGGGAGAGAAGAGAAAAGAAGAGGAGAGAGACGCGACTCTATTGCGGTCCGAGATCTGTACACATTGTAATCAGACATTTATGTTAATGAGAAATAAGAAGTTTTTCCTGCATATAGTTGTTCATGTATTTGTCTTTCATGAATGAAGGCTGTAGATGTATGATAAATTTCATTACAGTAGAAAGATAGATTTTCCTATCTTTGTTTGAGTTTTTGAATCACTCTGGATTCTTTTGGTTGTGCAAGGAGTTCACAACAGAACACTTGAGGTTCTGTAGCCAGCGCAAGGAGTGCACATCTGAACTCTATAGAGTCAGAAACGAACGTGACAGGAGGGCACACCAGAGTGATCACAACTCAAGGGAGAAGCCTCAAGGTTACCGAACACCTTGGAGGAAAGACTGTGTAGAGAAGGAATAGAGAAACATAAATACTGAAGGTTCTGTAGAGCTCTACGAGGTGGGCATCGAGCAAGTGCAATGAGTGCACAAGAATAACTCTATTTCGAGTTCAGAGAAAAGATAGAACTATTGAAGGTTCTGTAAAGATTTGTCAGGAGGGCATCGAGCGAGTGCAAGGACTGCACTAAGGAAATCTATTTCGAGTTTTGTGACAAGATAAGTGTCCAAGGAAAGACACTTACAGAGTTATTGAACACTCTGTAGGCTCAACAAGGTGTGCTTAAGAAATAAGTTGTGAGGAGGGCACTTACATCCCGTCAAAGAGAGAAAAGGGACAGAGTTCCTGAATAATATGGAGGAATACATTTGAAAGGATTTCACTAGGAAAAAACTCGGATGAAGTGTTAAGAAACATCCATCATAATGATAGTCGAATAGTAAGGAGAACACGTAGAGAGAATTTGTTTCAAGTTCCAAGCTCGAGAAGTCGAGCGCAAGAGTTTTCCAAGAGTAGCACCAGAATTCTTTTGAAGGAGGTGGAGAAGGGCTGAGTCCCTTGGAGACTGAGCCAGCTGAAATCTTAGAAGAGATAGCACCAAGAGTGTGAGTGGGTGGACTTATCCCAAGTCCCAAAGCTCAGAAGGAGTAGCGTGGAGATGCACGCAGAGCATAGGAGAAATTCGAAGACTGAGACCTTCGAACGACTCAAAAATCTTCTAAGTCATAAGATCAAAGTTCATGAGAGTTAGCGCCAAAGGATTTGGCTGGGACTAGTTAAAAAGTTGAATGGACGGTAGAGAGCTTTTGAAGAGGAAAAGTCGATAGCCACAAGTCGTTGGTTCAAGCGAAGTTGTGAGGAAGATAAAGGCGAGTCATATTAACTCTCAAATCTCAGGAGGAATAGGAGTCATTGATCTAGGAGAGATCTGAACCGTTGGTTCATTTCGCGAGATCAGATATCGGGAGTTGGGAGGACATAAGTCCTTAGTTTCCAAAGCCGCAACATGCGAAATCATGATTAGATCGCAATCATAGAACGTGGGAGGATCTGGACCATCAAATCAGAATCTAGACATGTGAGAATGTGCATGGAAGGGGAGATTAGATATAGACCATTGGATCTAAGCACGTGGACCAATAGTCATTGGATCCAGAGGAAGGTGCAGGAGAGAAGTTCCAAAATGATCAGAACCATCCATCATGAGAGGACATGTGGCAGCAGATCTAGGGTGTTCGTGGAATCAAACATCAGGAGATTAGAAGGGAGCATAGGAGGAAGTTTGTGAAAGGAAAATTCACAAAATAATCAACACCATCCATAAGAAAAGACGCGTGGTGAGAAGGAAACATTTTGTTGACTCACTGTTGAAGGAAGTCAATGGGCAGAGTTTTAAGAACTCGTGAGTCATGAAATCACGACGTGATATAAGCCATCAGATCAGGAGGAGTGTGAGTCATTGATTTGGGAGGCTTCAAAATTTTGTCATTTCGGCAGTCGGGGGTGTGAAGAAGTTGTGACTTCGAGGTCACAAGTCACTAAATCATGACATGTTCATGACCATTCATTTAGGAAGGATTTGAGCCATCAAATCAGAAACATTGACATTTTGGGAGTTGGGGTGTAGAGGTGCATTGCATCAGGAATCCCCAATACACAAAATCATGAAGTGCTCAGAAGAGTTGGCCCCATGTCATGGTGCATGGTCATATGAATAGAGGCTAAGGGAGGAGCTAGGGACCATTAAGCCCTTGTCGACATTTTGGTACCTGGGAGTTCGAAGGAAGGAGAGCCGGGTGGCATGAAATCCTGACACATGAAATAGTGACGCGCCTGCTGTGTAGGCATGTGGTAACAACCCTTGGTCACGTGGAGGAAGGGACTAGTTAGAAAAGAGCTAGTGCCCATAAATTGAAGAGAGTTGGAATGTGTAGATATAATGTGTGGGTTTCACAGGACCTATGCCAAAGGAAGAAAAAATGACCTATGGATTCATTCAAAGGATTCCACCAGGAGCCCGAAGAGCCATTTCAGCGCAAGATAGAGATGATCCAAATACCGAGAGGTTGCAGAACCCCGCGAGAGGAGGGGGCCTGCATTAGGTGGTTTCAAAGAATATTTTTTTCTATATATTTCAGGCGAAAAGGATTGAAAGGAGATGACCTCATAATATCACGTGGTATCATAAACATAAGTTTGTTAATAGGAAACAAGTGAAAGGAGGACATATTACTCATGCTCTGTGAGAATATTGTTGCATGGACACAGCAGCAAAAATTTAAACAATGGGTGAGTTGTGGGAGAAGATGGAGATGCTTGCATATGTAGAGTAATCCATAATCTTGTCAGGGGGGAAGGTAGAAGGTGGAAATGGCTACTGAAGGCCATGAGCGTGGTCGAAGAGAAGGCCACAAGTAGGAAATAAATCCAGAGATGGATCTGGAACTCATTGAGATAAGAGCAAGGATCGAGTATCTTGCATTTCAAATACATCAGGATACAAAATCATATTGGGTGTATGAATGGCCCATGAAAAAGAGAGTGAAATGGCTAGTAACGGAATTGTTGGCCATATGACAATGAAGGTTGATGAGAAGGTGGTTGAGGCATGCTGAAAACCTCAGTGAACTAGAGGAGGAACTGATTCACATTTGTGAACCATAAATTGGGAGAAATCTCAGTGATGAGGAGGAGAAAGAGAGATCAAATGAACATCTCATAAACTACCAGGTGGGTAGAAATGGAATTTCAAATTTCTAGGTGGGAAATGGAAAGAGACTAGGTGTAGGTATCGAATACTGCCAGGGGAGTAGTTTCGAAAGTTTATATTGCCAAGTGCGAAACGAGATGGGATCAGTTGATCTCATAAACTACCAGATGGGTAGCAGAAAATTCCCAAATTTCCAGGTGGGAAAGGAGAAGGAGATGAGAGTGTCTGAATGTCTTGAGAGCTCAGAAGTGAGTTCATGTCAGCAAGGAGTGATGATAGGAGAAGATTCATGTGGATTTGTAGACCACGTGAATGAATATGATGACAAGTTAAAAACTTTCACCATCCAGGAGGAGGATCAGAAGAGCATTCTTATTATTGGAGGGATCAAGGTATTCCTACCAAATAGCCAAGAAGAGGCCAGTGCACATGATGAAAGTGAAATAGTAGGAGAATGACAACCAACAATGATTGTCATAGAGGAAAAAGAAATGGACCAGATGTTTATATATTCCCCAGCAAAAGAAGAGCATCCAGTTGAGATGATCACTCCATGGGAGAAGAAGTTAGAGATGTTGGAGGATTGGTTGAACCATCCAAAGTCAGTAGATGACTACCATGAGCAGACAATCATGCAGATTTTTTGAGAAGAGCATTCAGAGAAATTGCTCAAAAATTTCAGCCAGGGATCTCAACAGATGATGACTACAACGTCGAGGTATGTAGCAGAAGATGAAGAAAAATTATATCCGGGGGAGCAGCTGGAAAAAGCTGGAGTTGAACCAGTACAAGGAGAACTGGTAGCAACAAAACTATCACAGGAAGAATCTGAGAAGAAACTCAGTGATAAGTTTGCAAAACTGAATTTTGCAGTAGAGTGGCAAGTCAAGACCACAATAGATGGAGAAAATCGCAAGGGGGATCGAGTTGATCTACCCATCGACAAGGAAGAAGTGTAGTTGAGGAGACTACATAAAGAGAACCAACAACTAGAGCAGTTGGATGAGGTGATTGATAATAAAAGAAGGTTGATGTTGATGTAAACACAATACGCAGTCAAGAAGAAGAAGTTGAGCAGAAAGAAGCCTGCAATAGCAGCAGGGAAGCAGAAGTGGCAGAAACAACAACGAAGCAGTGGAGCAGATGGACATCTCCAAAGAAAAATTTGGGATCCAGGTGGATTTAAACAGAGTGGGGAATATCATGAGCAAGAGCTCAAGAAATTTTTCGTAGCAGTGGAGTATGATGCAGGAGCATTATTTCACGTCAGCAAAGTGCCAGCTATCCAACACATTCAACGTGCATTCAAGGAGAAGAGGTGTCAGCCCTTTCATTTTCAAAATTGAAATTGCTATTAAATGTTTGTAAGGCTTGGTAGAACCGAGTTAATGCTTCTGAGCATATAGGAGATGAGGTATCCTTTAATGGTTGAAAGGCTGCAGATCTAGATCCAATTCAGACTATACAATCATTGAATGTAATTCAATGTAATTGATGAGAGTAGGTTGCTTGGAGGGAAGATATCGATGAGCCCCATTTTGTAAAAAGATCTTTTGTATTTGTTTTCAGTTAGTTAGGTAGAGGAGAGAGAAGAGAAGAGGAGAGAGCCAAGACTCTTTTGCGGTCTGAGATTTGTACACATTGTAATCAAACATTTATGTTAATGAGAAAAGAACAGTTTTTCCTGCATATTGTTGTTCATGTATTTATGTTTCATGAATGAAGGTTTTAGATGTATGATAGATTTCATTTATAGTAGAAAGATATATTTTCCTATCTTTGCTTGATTTTTTGAATCACTCTGGATTCTTTAGGCTGTGCAAGGAGTGCACAACAGAACACTTGAGGTTCTGTAGCCAGCGCAAGGAGTGCACATTTGAAATCTGTAGAGTTAGAAAAGAATGTGCTAGGAGAGCACACTAGAGTGATCACAAACTCAAGCGAGAAGCCTCAAGGTTACTAAACACCTCGGAGGAAAGACTGTGCAGAGAAGGAACAAAGAGAAATAACTACTGAACTTTCTTTAGAGCTCTGCCAAGTGGGCATTGAGTGAGTGCAAGGACTACACGAGAAGAACTCTATTTCGAGGTTACAGAGAAGACAAAGCTACTGAAGGTTCTATAAATCTCTGTTAGGAGGGAATTGAGTGAGTGCAAGGAGTGCACTAGAGAAATATATTTCGAGTTTCGTGACAACAAAAGTGTCTAAGGAAAGACACTTATAGAGTTGTTGAACACTCTGTAGGTTTAGCAAGGTGTGATTGAGAAAGAAGTTGCTAGGAGGGCACTTACATCCTGTCAAGGAGAGGAAAGGGACAGAGTTCCTGAATACTCTGGAGGAAGACCTGTGAAATGATTTCACCAGGAAAACACTTGGATGAAGTGTTAATAAACATCCATTGGAAGGCTAGTCGAAGCACAAGGAGAACGTGTAGAGAGAATTTTTTTCAAGTTCCGAGATTAGGAGGTCGAGTGTAGGAGTGTGCCAAGAGGAGCACTAGAAGTCATCTGAAGGAGGTGTAGAAGGGTCAAGTCCCTTGGATACTGAGCCAGCTAAAATATTAGAAGAGATAACACAAGGAGTGTGAGAGGGTGGACTTATCCCAAGTCACAAAGCTGAGGAGGAGTAGCCTAGAACTACATAGAGAGCACGGGAGAAATTCGAAGACTAAGACCTTCCAACGACTCAAAAAATATTCAAAGTTAGAAGATCAAAGTTTAGGAGATTTAGCACCAAAGGATTTGGCTAGGACTCGTTATGGAGATGAATGGACGGTAGAGAGATTTTGAAGAGGAAAATTTGATAGCTGCAAGTTGTTGGATCAAGAAAAGTTTTGAGGAGGATAAAGGTGAGAGTCATATTAACTCTCAAATCTTAGGAGGAATAGGATTCATTGATCCAGGAGAGATCTGAAACATTGGCTCATTTCGCAGGATCGAATATCAGGAGTTGGGAGGACAAAAGTACTTAGTTTCCAAAGTCGTGACATGTGAAATCACAATTCGATCACAACCATAGAACGTGGGAGGATCTGGATCGTCTCATCAGAATCTAGACAGGAGAGAACATGCATGGGGGAGGAGATCGGATTTGTACCATTGGATCTGAGCATGTGGACCAACATTCATTGGATCCAGAGGAAGGTGAATGAGAGAAGTTCTGAAATGATCATAACTGTCCATCGTCAAAGGATAGGTTGCAAGAGATCTAGTCTGTTCATGGGATAGAACATCGGGAGATCAGAAGAGAGCAGAGGAGCAAGTTTGTGAAAGGATAATTCACGAAACAATCAGGAATGTCCATCAAAAAAGATGCGTGGTGAGAAGGCAGCATTTCGCTGACTCGCTACTGAAGGAAGTCAACGGGTAGAGTTTTAAGAACTCGCAAGTCATGAAATCATGACATGACCTGAGCTGTCAGATCAGGAGGAGCATGATTCGTTGATTTGGGAGGCTCTGAAATTTCATCATTTCGGCAGTTGGGGGTGTGAAGAAGTTGTGACTTGGAGGTCGCAAGTCACTAAATCCCAACATGATCATGACCATTGATTTAGGAAGGATTTGAGCCATCAAATCAGGAACATCGACATTTTGGGAGTTGTGGTGTAGAAGTGCATTGCATCGGGAATCCAAAATACATGAAATCATGACATGCTCGGAAGAGTTGGCCCCGGGTCATGGTGCGTGGTCATATGAACGAAGGCTAAGGGAGGAGCTAGGCACCGTTAAGACCTTGTCGACATTTCAGGACCTGGGAGTTCGAAGTAAGGAGAGTCAGGTGGCGTGAAGTCCCAACACATGAAATAGTGACATGCCTTTTGCGTAAGCATGCGGTCACAACCCGTGGTCGTGTGGAGGAAGGCACTAGTTAGAAAAGAGCTAGCTCCCATGAATTGAAGAGAACTGGAACACACAGAAAGAAGGTGTGGGTTTCACAAGACCTAAACCAAAGGAAGAAAAGGGGACCTATGGATTTGTTCAAAGGGTTCCAACAGATGCCCAAAGAGCCATCTCAGCTCAAGATAGAGATGATCCAGAGACCGAGAGGTCACAGAACGCCACGAGGGGAGGGGGATTGCATCATCAACAAGAATTTTATGCATTTAAATCCTCTCTATTAAAGTCCTCATTAATCGGTCCTCTAGAATTTAATAAGTATTATATCCTTTATTTATCTTCTTCATAAATGTCTATCTGAGGAGTTCATGTCCAATAGGGAGTTGACTGTTGAGAGAATGTCATATAATACGTGAGAAATAATCTATCAGAACCTCCCATAAATTACAATCATGAGTAGAAATTAGACGCTTTAGTCCATGCAATCAAAAAATTGTGTCATTAAATTTTTTTACAAACCACAAAAGTTATAGAAAATTCCAACCCCATGAAATACTTACTCAATCGATGACTTATCAATGGAAAGTATGCCTAGTGGATCATAATTCTCTAAGAATTTGATCTAGATTTTAGTACTCCTAAGAGTAAGAAGGTGCTCATACTTACTTATTTCCTCACTAATTTGTCGTCAAACATCAAGAACCACTAGTGAATATCAACTTCTACGATGAACACTTTTTTGTAATATCATACAATGATCCATGGTACAAATATGTCCTCACCTATTTGTGCATCATAATTTTTCTCCACGTCTGTCTTGGGGTGATCACTAGTGTATCTTTCACCAAACCCCACAATATCTCCTCATTGGAGACATTCTATATATTTAGTGAATCGATACAATCTTGCATCAACGTGTCATACTCAATGAGGATGAGTGGGTCTCGAGTGATTTCCATAGTGGCACCTATATAGGAATTTTTTTAGGAATTTCCACTTCTCAAAAAATGGTCTACATTAGTTATGTTCATCCTACCCTCTTCCATAATTGCATTTAGGAATTCAAATGAAGTACGAAGTTCCAGGTATTCACTCACAAAAATCAAGCTCCACCAAATCCTTTAAACACTATCATTACAGTCGGTCCCTTCTACAGGTGGGGCATCAACTTTGTGATGTGAAATCACCCATCCAACAATGGTCACAAGTACATCAATGTGGCCATCTATTAATTCACCAAATGGGTTGAGGCCATGCCAACCTTAAACGAAACAGTGGATATTGGCACCTAGTTCTTCTTCAATCATGCTATCACTCATTTTAGGGTCCCCCAATAGCTAATTTTGAATCATGGAAAACATTTATAGAATGAAGTGTTCCAAGAATTGTCTTACCTTCTTAGCTTTACCCATGATTTTGCTTCCCCATACCATCTGCAATAAAACAACCTAGTTGAGGCTGTCAACAAATTCCGCAAAAACATGCTATAAAGGACAGTCAATAAGCCAAAAACCAATTGACACCACTTTTATATACACTTTGGCCTACCAAACCATAGTCAAAATTTCCATAGGATTTACCCCCTTCCACCTTATCATTGGCCTAGAAACCATTTTACCAATCGAGTGAAAGATACCAACCATATGGATAACATACAAGCTATTGATGGATACTACCACAAAAACAATGTATTTTCTCCTTAGAGATCATAGATGAATATCAACTATTTTCATTACAAAGTAATGAAGCAACCAAGAATATATCTAAGGCCACATTTGATTGCCAAGTATGCCCATCTTCATTCAGTGAGGGTGACCTTATTATATACTATGATATCTCCCATGATGCTCTAGGTCCAGGGATGTTAGAAACACTTTAGTGAGGCCTCTTTATTTTTAATAACTACCTCACTCGAGGAGCATACATCCTTTCTTACCCTAAGGGTGGCCTCTTTAAGGACACCATAAATTGGTTGTACTTCAAAAAAGTTTATGTAATTCCCCCAACCACCAACGGGCTAGGAAACGTCACGAAGTAAACATCTTTCTGATTTGATACCAATTTGTAACATTCCCGGCCAACTAGGCCAGGCCATGCTACTCCAGATAACGCTTGTGCTTGAATACACAGACACAGACACACACACATATATTTAGTGCAATTTTTAACGAGACATAAACATTTTGTTCATACATATATTAATCCAGAAGAGAAAATAACACATACAAATTTACAGATGATTTACATTCTTCTATCACACAACATAATGCAGAAGCAATAGTAAAACCATGCGTACAATATTCATAGGCAAAACCCAAAAATATAACACCATATACAGACAATACTCATCATTATAGCATGCACAAATACACAACATGTAAATGAAAAAAGGATTGGTACTTATATTTTAATTGAAGTGCACCAACTGCATGCAGATATTCCACAAACCTCCCAGCCTTAGACCACGCTTCTCCCCCAAGATGGGACTAAACTCCACCGGGAAAGGGATTCCTAGGATAGGCAGGGAAGACAAGAAGTTGCATAGTACAATAGGAAGGATTTCCTCCAAGGAGGCACTTACACCCATAGCTCACATAATCTCATTCCCCACATGCCTCTGCCACCCCATGAGTGTACACCTTCACTATCACACAGTCCATCAGCTACTACACCTCCCTTTTCTTGGGCTTCAACAACAGGTCGGATCAGGAATTATGAGATCTTTGTAGCTACTACTCGACTCCCTCCAAGAGAACTCACTACCTCAGCACACTCTCTCACTTGGAGAGAGTTGCTCAGAGTCCTGACAACCTACTTATTCTATCCATGAGCGTGACAACCCACTTCTTCATTCCCTCTCCTCAACACATGGGCAGAGTGATGGCAACAATAAAAACTGGGCATGGGGAACGGTACTGACAGGAAAAAATGCAGGAAATCCACAAGGTATAGGTGTCTAAAGGGTATCAACTCAGGTTTGTTGTAGAGGTTCAGGTTCTTAACATTCAATAATGGTGGACTGGCTCACTACCTTCTTGTTTAGTTCATCCATGAGTCGAGGTAATGGATGGATATCATGGTCCAGAATCGTGAGATTGGATAGCACGGTGAGAATTGTTCGAATTATCATCATGGTGGGAATGGTGAGAATGATGCCCCATAAATCTACATGTGTTTTGGATGACACTTGTCTCTCCAGGAGCATGTTCGCCCCCATGGGAACTCGTTCCCCTCCCTAAAGGAACTTAGGATAAATTAATATCCTCTTTACAACTTATTAGAATAATAATATATTATTCTACTAGGCTCTTAAGCTTAGGCTCCTAGGCTCTACTCTTAGCCTCCTCCCTTTCCCAACCTACTGGAGTTCAGACCCCCATACTCTTTCTCCATGGACCGTCTACACGCAATAATGTTGTTATATTAAATATATGAATTTTTACATGTACAAAACATGCTCCTGGCCTTTAACACCTAGGCTCCCAACCTAATCAACACATAATCCTACTAGCTTATAAATACTCGGCTAACCAGACTAAAAAACATGTTACATTCATAATTACAACCAAGGTTCATCCTTGGGGTATTACAATACCCTCCCCTTATTTTTGCATCGTCCTCAATGCAACTTAATTACACTACATCAACAAGATTTCCAAAATCTTCAAAAATATGCGGGTATTCTGCCCACATAGAATCTTCATGCTCCCATGTTGCATCCTCAGGACCGTACCAGGTCCACTGAAACTTTTCAAGCCTTATCGCTTGACTCCAGATTTTGTTTCTCTTCCGGTCAAGTATGCACACCAGATGCACTTGTAAGGTGCCTTCTTTCTCGACCTGAATCACATTCCAATCAATCACGCGATTAGCATAAGATATATATTTCTTGAGCAATGAGACATGAAATACATTATGAATAGTCATGCATGTAGGAAATGAAAGTATATAAGCTATTGTTCTAATCCTTTCTAGAATTTGAAATGGCCCACAATATATGGTTTCCAACTTGGAACAGTTTCCCAACTTCAAGGAACTTTTGTTGGCTTTCACCTTTCAGAAAACATGATGACCCACATTAAATTCCTTGTGGGTTTTTCCTTTGTCAGAATATATTTTCTTCCTGTATTGGAAAAGCTTCAAAATCTATTTAATATTCATCATTTTCTCTTCCATTTTCTTAATCAACTTTAGCCCAACCACTGCGCTATCAGCTGGGTTGTCCCAACTTGCTGGGGTGTTTCAATTTCTTCCATAAAGTGCCTCAAATGGGCTCATCTTCAGTGATTCTTGGTGCCCATTGTTGTAAGAAAAATCCACCAAGTGTAGGTAGTCTTCCCATATGGATGATTTTTCCATCGCATACATTCTTAACACATCTTATGTCACTTGATTTACTCTTTATGTTTGTCCATCAGACTCAGGATGATAAGTTGCGCTGAAGTTCAGGTTCATTCTAAACCCTTTGAATAATCCTCTCCAAAACTTTGATGCAAATTTTGGGTCTCTATGAGACACAATTGTCTTGGGTATTCCATGAAAGTGTGCTACTTCCCTCATATAAATATCAACAACATTATATGCCTTGTGAGTAGTGTCCAAGGGAATAAAATGGGCAACCTTCGTAAGCTTATCCACCACCACCATGATGGAATCATGTTGCTTGTTTGATCTGGGTATTCATGTGATGAAATCCATTGTCATCACTTACCACTTCCACTCAGGAATGGGTAATGCTGGTAGAAACCTAGCTCGGTGTCTATGTTCATATTTAACCCTTTGACATTCCATACATCTGGTGATGTATTCTGTAATTTATTTCTTCAAGCCTGGCCAGTAGTAATGGCTCTTGACTGTTGAAACTATTTTCTAATATCTTGGGTCTCTCGCATAAGGTAAACTATGCATCTCTTTTAAAATCACACTCCTCAATTCTGGATAATTGGGTACATAAAATCCATTTTTGTACAAGATAATTCCATCAATTCCCAATTCACAATATTCAACTTTCTGCTACATTCTACCTTGCTGCAATTTAGTTACCATTTCCATGTACTACAAATCAACTTTTGCAGACTTATAAATTATTCCTTTAAGATCTATATGATACATGGTAATGATTGTAGCATGCAGTTCATGCACTCTCCTGTTGAGTGCATCAACCACTTTGTTCTCCTTTCCTTTGATGTGCTTGATATCAAATTCATATTCACAGAGGAATTCCAACCATCTACTCTGCCTAGCATTCAAAGTAGGTTGGTCAAAAAAATATTGCAGACCATTATAGTCTGTTCTTAGATCAAACCTTCTTCCCATGATGTAGTGTCTCCATTAATTTAAAGCATGCACTATGGATTCCAACTCCAGATCATTAGTGGCATAGAGCCTTTCATGAGCTTTCAATTTCCTAGATTCAAAACATATCACAAACCCATTCCAGTTGAGGACTCCACCCAGTCCTTCTTTGCATGCATCTGTGTAAACCATGAATTCTTCATTCAGATCTCCAATCTTCAGAATTGTAGCACTGCTTAACAGTTGCTACAGCAAGGAAGTGATGGGATGAGCTATTCTCGAAAACCTTGCAATGAACCTTCTATAGTAGGCAACTAGACCCATGAAGGATCTTACTTCTCTCACACCCTTAGGTTTTTTCCACCCTTTAATGGCCTCAATATTTTAAGGGTCCACTCTTATCCCTTCTTTAGATATGATATGCCCCAAATAGTGAATTTTGTTTTGATAAAATGAGCACTTCCTCAATTTGGCATACAACTGATTCTCTCTTAGCACTTGCAACACCATCCTCAAATGATGCTCATGTTCTTCTTCCAACTTGGAATATAAAAGAATGTCATCCAAAAAGACAATGACAAAGTTGTATAAATATTCTCAGAAAGCGCCATTCATTAAGCACATGAAAACAACTGGTGCATTTGATAACCCAAATGGCACCATTGTGAACTCATAATGACCATACCTTGTCCTAAAGGTGGTCTTTTTGATGTATTCCTCTTTAATCCTTATAGTATGGTATCCCGACCTGAGATCTATCTTTGAAAATATCCTTGGATTCTTCAACTGATCGAAGATATCATCAATCCTTGGTAGAGGATACTTGTTCTTTATAGTTACTTTATTTAACTGTCTGAAGTCAATGCACAATCTAAGGGTCCCATATTTCTTCTTTGAAAATAACATTAGGGCACCCAAATTTGACACACTTGGGTGCATGTACCCCTTCTTTAAAAGTTCTTCAAGTTGCATTTGCAGTTATTTCAGTTCTGGTGTACTCATTATATAAGGAGTCTTTGATATTGGAGCTGCTCCAAGCATTAAATTTATAGAGAAATCAATATCTCTCTTTGGGGGTAGTCCTAGTACCTCCTTGACCACATCTTCAAAATATTCTAGGACTGCATGATCCTCCAGATTTGGCACCTTATCCTTAGATGCTTCCCCCATATGCGCTACAAATATTTGGTAGCCCTTCATTAACACTTCTTTATCTCCATTGTTGAGATTTCTCGGACAGTAACTTCCCTGGGAATTCCTTGGAATACACTTTGATTTCCTTACTCATCCAAGCAAGTGAATGGCTTGGTATGGAAATCTAATATGGCATGGTGTTGGTCCAACCAATCCATAACAATTAGGAAATCATATGATCCCAAAGGAAAGATGTTCAAATATTCCTTGGTACTCATTCCATTCATGCCCAGTGGACATGATTTAACCAACTCAACAACATTTCTCTTCGCTCCTGTAGCTAGCTCCACCAACCAATATTTCCCATGCTTGCTTCTTGGTAATTGAAACTTTTCCACTATCTTAGGATATATATAGCTATGACTAGCCCGTGAATCAATTAAAATAGTAAGGGAATGGTTATTGATCATACCTTAAACTTCAATCATGTGTGATTGAAACTCAACTTTCTTGTTGTCGAGTGTTACATAGATCCTAGGTACTCTTCTGCCCATGTCCTCCACTATTTCTTCTTGTTTAACATGGTGAAAATCTCTCACCCTATCCTTTCTGTGAGAGCAATCTCTATACTTATGATCACCATTACAGCCCCAACACTGCATAGGTGTCTACCTTGGCCTTTGCCCACCAACTTCAGCCATCCTAGGCTCCCTCAAAACTGGTTGTCCTTGAGGACTATTTTTGAAAAATGGTGGTTTGTTTCCCTTTATTCTCTACTCCTTCTTAAACTTCCTCTTGTCTTCCCAAGCTATCTGGAAAGTAGGATTTCCTTTATGATGATCATATAAGAATTTTTCTCTAGTTATAGTTTTTTCCATTGTTTTAGGATCATCACACTGGATTTTGTCACTGATAAAAGGTGGAATCCCACTTAGATATCTTTGGATATTGACTGTCTCATCCTTAATGAAAGGGACATACTTCAACAGATCTAGAAATATCCTTTCATATTCATCTATAGTCATGATGCCCAATTTAAGTTCAAAAAACTCTTTCATCTTTTTGTCATTGTATCTCTTGGTTAAGTACTTATTTTAAAAATGTTTATTTAATTCCTTCAATGTGACATCCTTCTCTTTGATGTGTTTCACTTGCACAAGTTGACCCCATCACAAGGATGCATTTTCTTTCATCTGATAGACTGCAATTATTCCTTTTTCATAACAGGAATAATTATGCAATTGTAAATATTTTCTCATGCCAATTAGCCATGTCTTAGCCTTTTCATCCTTCCGGTTCTCTCCACCAAAAGTAGGAGGTTTGATCTTATTCATTTCTCCTTTAAACTCATCCACCCCAAACCTCCTATGTTTCCTGACCGGGGATGGACTTGAGCTACTTTGTTCTCTCCTATGGGAATGCTTTTGGGAGTGTTGGTGATGTCTGTTATCACTACTTGACCTTCTTTCCTCATCGAGTAACTTGTGGCTCCCTGATTGGATGGATACACTTTCCTTATCCAAATTATTTTCAATTCTTTCCAGGATCTGCATTAGCTTCATGTTGAAGTCTTCCATTTTCTCCTTGGCTCTCTAAATCCTTTTGTTATCTACTTGGTGAATTTGGACATCATTTTGCAATTTTTTAATGATTTTCATCATGCTCACATAATTATCTATTTCTTCCCTATGCCCATTGGAGTTTTCCCCTTCAACTCCCAAATGGACATCCATTCCCCTAAAATCATCCTTCGGACTGTAAGTGTCCTATGCCTCCTCCATTTATTTTCACTATGTAACAATTTGGCTCGATTGTGACAATTGCTATCTCTGCAAAATGTGTAGTCAATTGAATTTTTTCAGGCTATTAAACTTAATAATTGTCCAGAATAACTTAAACAAACTGATTCAACAAAAGAATATCGGACTCCATTTTTCTGCGAGTCTTTAGTCGATAAATAATCCCTATGGTTCTATCTCCGAGCCCTGTTATGTTCTATAATTTACTTTCGACGCTAGCCCATTTTTCCTTCATCCCTTAATTCACATGTGACTACGGATGTGACTAAGTGATAATAGTTTGGTGCTTATCCCGAGCCTTGACACTTCGAGGCTCTGGATATTTAGAGGTTTCCATTTCCTCACATCACAAACATCACAAAGCCTTGAACGATGATTTCATGGAAGATGGTGGATCTACGGTCGACATTCTATGTTAATATCTATAGTGGATAGGAGCTTCAGAACTCCGGGATTTGGCATTTTCCAAAGAACATCATAACAAATCACTCGGAGTGTTGAATTGGTGAACTCACGAAGTGGGGTGGATCAACGGTTCACGACTTCCCAACATCCTACGGTTTACATTAACTATGGAACTCTGGGTTTCGGGAGCTCTGAACTGTCCATACTCTCAATCCTTCCAAATTGCTAACTATTTGGACTGCTTCATCTATTTCCAAGTTCCATTTCCCAATCAATGGTTGAAATTAACTCTATCCCTCTGGGCTTCAGGCTTCAAGGTTTCGGTACTTCGAATATTCGGGGTTCCAAGACTTCAGAGTATTTCTTCCTCGCACTCACTCATGAACCATTTATTCTAGAGTGTCAAGTCCCGAGACCTTGGGATCTGACGCTAAGCGTCCCCTATTACCAATGGTTGAGATAAACTCCAGCCTTCGAGCCTTCGGGATTTCTTTAGTCAATGATAACTGTAACACCTTTCCTCTGGAGTACCAAGTTTCTAGACTTCATGATATGGTGCCATGTGTCTACTAGGGTCAATTTATCGTGGGCCCAGTTTAGTTAAATTATTTTCCGATATTTTGAATACTTTATGTATCCGTCAAGGGCCCCAATACCCATGCTCGAGAGGAGTTCCATGTGGAGAAATACTAGAAGTGGGCATGTGGACCAATATGACGGGAGACATGTTTCATGTTCTTACTGACATTTCTACCTTCCAAAGGTTCCTAACTCACTAACACGTGGCACACATCCCGTGTTTCCACGTCATCGTTGGTGGCGTCTGCAAGTCACGTCACTTTGGGACTTCGGACTTTGGAATATTTACACTTGCACACTCCAATTCTTCTGAATGTCGAACTACCGAACACGCTAATCTTATGACACATCTCCCTTTTTATGAATAGTCCGGATTAACTCCATACTTTGAGACTTCAAGAGTTTTCACTCTAGTATAGTCCAACTCTCCCAAAGTTCCGAACTTCCGAACTCCTATGAGATCTGCGGCTCACAATCATTGATGCGCATATGTGACGATTGGCATATGTTTCTCACCATTGTGCCTTACTTATTTCTCTTGAATCGATCTAATGGTTCTGATTTGTATTGAAAACACAATCCAAATATACTTTTTTTTAGTGGTATCTAGGAGAAGTGGATAGTGGGACTATGAAGATAAAAAAGGGCCTTTATTCAAGAAAAACGATTGTCAAAAGTGTTAAATGTATAGGTAAAAATGGTATTATTTCATGGTCCCATCACATACCTCCATGGAGACCCAACCAAGGGACCCCTTCCCCCAGTCACTCTCACTATTCTTTCCTCTCAAGACTAAGTTGTGTGATCATTCTACTAGGGAACATGTCTCTTTTCTTGTACACTCAACCCAATTGTTTTAACATTATTTCATTCATTGATATTTGTACAAAGCACATTTTTTAATGGAAAGAAAGTATACTCATCCCATCACACCCGATGGAATCATTTCACTCAGTGACAGTCCTAATCACCCTTGGTCGAAGCATTCACACTAAGTAACTATACTTATGTAATCCTAGTTTTTTGTAGCACCTTATGTATCTCAGTACCCTTCATTGTAATCCCTAAAATTACCACCCTCAACTACCTATCCATTTGAATTCACTAATCCTCAATATCAATTTGAAAAATACTCACTATATTTGATCATTTAAATAACATCATATCATCTTATGTTGAATTGGTTTTGACTACTACCAATGTCCACCATCAATCATGCTCCACCCAAGAGAAGTCTTGGTCATCATCCTCACTAACCCCTTTTCCACCTCATACAAATTATCCAAATATATCCCCTATTTACAATTCATTATCTATTCTATCTTCTCATGATTCCAAGGGACACTTGTCCTTTGTGTTCACACAATCATTCTTATCGATACCAACTTCAGTTTTCTAGGAATGCCAAGGCATCTTGTAGCTAATTTTAATCGACAGTGATAGACCCTAGCTAGGAAAAATAGACTATGCATCATTCTCTGATCTCATTGGCCCTCCTACTTTTTGACATCAACTCATATACACATCATGACGGGTCCTAGGTTTGTTGTTCAAATTCTTGATTGAACTTATTGCAATGGATGGTCAATTCCATAACAAGACAAAGACAATATGACATTGATAAAGATAATTTTTATGTGTGTGCACTTCTAACTCTTTTGGTCTTTAGTCAAATCTCAATATCTCCATTGGATTTCAAGGTTCTGTAAGGCGGAAAAGGTTCGAAACTCATGGTAGTCAAGAGGAGACACCCAAGTCATGGCCAATCCATCCACCAAATTGGTGTATGAGACCCCCTCCCAATGATTTGACTAGTAAAGTTTACAGAGGTATACATACCCTACCCCCTTTCGATATGAATGTGTGACCTCTTAGGAGGAAACATATGTTCTTAACCATTAGGCCCACTCAAGCTATATATTTATAATGACAACTTAAATAATATGTTAGTTCTATAAGGTATGTTTTTTTTTTTGGTAAATAAAAAAGAGGATCCTTGTATTATATCATCATGAGTGTACATCTGTAAGTCATTTGGCAACCACCTATTCCACCACATAAGGGAAACCATAAAAGGTGGCTCCAAGCGGTGATATGTCTATTATGGCGGAGATTTAGTTTACAAAAAATTGAGCAAAAACTGAAAATGTTAATATGAACTCTGTTCCCACTATCTAGCCTAGGGCAGGCTTCATTTAGAGCTACCATTACTAAGAAGGTTGCATAACTGTAAAAAGAAGTGAAAATAACATCACTATGTCTATTGAAAACTGTAATTGACAAGAACCAGAGTTAGGGGTGGGCCGCGTCAAGCCTTTGGGGAACCTAGATGTCCATGGGCGGTGTAGACCAGGACGAACTTCTTCTTCCAGGTGGGGCACTATAAATGTGTTGGGGCATCTGAGAGTGACTCGAACAACAGATCCAGTCGTTGGTGGATTATCCTTTGTTTGTGCACCTGCTCGTCCTATCGTTGTCAGATGTCAAAGAGGAGCTCAAGATGCGTTCTATAAGGTATGTTACTATAATGTTGTAAGAAACTAATTCTATAAAATATATAATCATAATTTATATTAATTCTATATCATAAATTACTAAAATGACAACTTTTAAATTGTACCATTAAAATATATTATATTATGGAATGGCTTTGAAATTTGGAAATTGTTCATTTGAACATTTATATTATAAATTACTAGTTTAAATTATTATTTTTTATATTTAAAAATCTTTTTTAAAATTTATTTGTTATTTTATATCAAAAATATTAATAACATGAAATAAATTATAAAAGTTATAAAATAAAAATTATATTGTCTCATTGTACTTAGAAAAACCAAGTATATTTTACAACCTAATATTGAAGAGAATGTAAATTAGCTTTCTTCCATTTGAGATTAAGACATGTCTAGAGCATATGAATACCTAATATGATATATCATACAAAATTTTAAATATAATAATAATAAATATAGTTGTTATTAGAAATAACCACATTAAATTATAGATTTGATGTTTATACTAGAATATTGAAAATGCTTATATAGTCAAATTGAAGATATTTTATCCCTACATATAAAATATTCTATTTTTTTCATAAAATTGAAGTCATGGAAAATAATTTTTTTATCACAAGATTGTTCAAAAACAATTAGGTGAGGAAATTGCACTTCACATCCAACATCACATGTATTTATTTCACTCACACAAATTTAATGACCTCAATGAATAGATGTTCTAGTTATTTAAGATGAAAAGTTCAAACTTAGTTTATCTAAGAATGAAAAAAAATTACATTGTGGGAGTTCCATTATTAAAACTCAAAACTTAGTTATAACTTAATATTGAAAAAATCACATTTTGTTAAATATTCAACAATAACACTTTCAATTGGTTAACCAATAACATGTGTTATAAAAGTAATTTAAATATTATGAAAAAGTAATAAATAATTTACTTCACCATTTTATTAAATTAAAAAAATAAAAAAATTAAAATATATAATATGGTGTTTAAATTTATTTTAATATTTAAATTAAAAATTAAATTAAAAAAAAAAATGTATTTTGATAATGACTACAAGCTCGAGATTAATCTTTAAAAAGAGATTATTCCGGAGAGTTCAGTCTTTAAATAATTTTGATATTTTGAAATATATTAAAAAGTAAAAACCTTATCTACCCAAGAAATAAACCAAAAAGTACAGAATATTTACAAATGCTACTGTTCTCTAAAAAAGAAATCTCAAATTTTGGAAATAATCCAAAAGTTTTGTTTCACAGATCGTATGTCTCTCACTATCATAGTCCAACATTCCTTCTATATTAAAGTTTTTGGCTTGTTTCATGGAAACCAAGTCATTTGTCAAAAATCCAAGCTACTTTTATAACACTTAGATTCTGCAGCTCCATTATTGTCCAAGTATTATACCAATTACTCAAGCTTGTTTTACAACTGATAATTTTTGCTTCTGAATCTTATTGTTTTCGACATAATCCCTGTTTCTCAAGTTCATTAAGCATCATGAATGCTACGGAGTTCTTTGGCATCATCTACGTATTTTTTCTCTTCTGCTCTAACTACTAATCTGCAAGCCACACCACAATACATAGATAATTAATCAAAAAAATTTATCTTCAAGAAAAACAAAATCAAATGATTCACACTCTATCAACCATCAAAAACACCGATGAACATACGTTGGTTTGTGATCCAAACCGTCCTTTGTTATAAAGAGGGTTAGATCATTTCATTCTTTTGCTCAATTCATACAAGCGAGGGCTAACTTCTTTAGCTGTTTGAAGAGAACAATTTAATGTCAAGCAACATAAAGTAAGAACAATTTAATGTCAAGCAAGAGCAAAGTTTTCCAATTTAAAATATTTATAATTTCATGCTAAGTATAAGGATAAAAAACTTATGAATATATTATCAATTGAGACCTATCTTAACTCTGTTTTTAAATCTTTAGATGTGCAAACCCTTCCTTAATCAGTTTTAGATTGCAAAATATTAGAGTTGACATATACAATTTTCATTTACTTAATTTCTTATTATTATTTAAGAGTGACACTCCGCATTGAATTTAAGCACAAGATCACACATCAATCTAATAATGAGTTGTAAAATGTCCCTGGAGGCAATTAATATTACTTATGACAAGTTATATTATTAAAATGAAAATGTTGGTATTATTATGGTTAATAATGGTTGACTATTTTTTATAATGACTTTTGTTGATTATGTTTGACTATAGTTGAATTAGGGTGATTATAGTTTTAATTACTCATTGTTGAATATAGTTGACTAGTTGACTATGTTTGATGATGGTTTCCTATGGTTGACCATACTTTAGTATGGTTGGATATGGTTGAACATGGTTAATCATGTTTCACTATGGTTAACCATTGTTGACTATGGTTGACAATGTTTGACCATGGTTGACTATGGTTGACCATTGTTTATTATTGGACATTTTTAACCATGGGTTACCAAGATTAACCATGCTTGACTATGTTTGACTATGGTTTATTGTGGTTGACCATTTTTTACTATGGTTGGCTATGTTTAACCATGTTTAACAATAGTTCACTATGATTGAAGATGTTTGAGCATGGTTGAACATGTTTGTCAATGGTTGACTATTGTTCACCATGTTTAACTCTGGTAAATGATGCTTGGACCTATAGTTGATTATGTTTGACTATCGTTAACCATGGTTGACCACATTTGACCATCATTGACTACAATCAATCATGTTTTAGCATAATTGACTATGGTTGAAGAAGGGTGATTCTGGTTGACTATGGTGGACCATGTTTCACTATGGTCAATAATGGTTAACTATGGTTGACTTTAGTAGTGCATTTTTTATTATAATTGACTTTAGTTGATCATTCTTGACTAAGCATGTTTAAATATGGCTAATTATAGTTGACCATGGTCGACTATGGTTGAGCTTGTTTGAAAGCCATCCTTAACATGATTGAATTTTGTTGATTATTAACTTTCATTTACTAAGTTTGACTATAGCTGAATTTGGTCAAACTATGGTTGGATTTGGTTGAGCTTGGTTGACTATAATTGACATGTTTGATTATAGTTGAGTGTGGTTTACCATGTTTGACTATGGTTGAGTTTGGTTGATTATTGTTGACCTTGATTAGCCATGATTGATTATGGTTGACTTTTCTTATAGTTGATCCTGCTTGACCATGGCTAACTATAGTCAAACATAGTTAACTATGTTTGACTATGATTGACAATGTTTGACCATGGTTGACTATTGTTGGAATGGTTAACCATGTTGGACTTTGATTAACAATGATTGACTATGGTTGACAACATTTAACAATGGTTTAATATGCTTGACCATGTTTAACTATGGTTGACAATGGTTGGCTATGTTAGACCATGTTTAATCATGGTTGACTATGGTAGACCATATTTAACCATGGTTGATTATGTTTGATAATGGTTGACTATGGTTCAGAATGGTTCACAATGTTTGGCTATGGTTAATGATGGTTTGACCATGGTTGATTATGTTTGATCATTTTTACCCATGGCTGGCTATGTTTGACTATAGTTGACTATGATTGACCATGTTTGACTACGATTTAGTGTAGTCATTGAATTGCTACATTCCTCAATGGTTATAATGAATTGTAAATTTCATGAAGGATTGGCCATTAATTCATGAAGGTTTGACGATGGTTAATTATGGTTTTCCATGTTATACTATGGTTAGCCTATTAGAAAAAAAGGACGACAGAGAAATGAAATAAAACAAATGCGGAAACAAAACACATAATATACACAATACAATAGAGACACGGATTTACGTGGTTCACCCAGTGTGGGCTACGTCCACGAGAGAAATTTTCAGGTCCTTCCTTTATTATTATCCATCAAATGAAGGGATATAACCTACAACAAAACCCGTTGTAACTTCATCTTCTATCTCTCACAGTCTACTCTCTAAGAATACAATACTCCCATAATGCATAGTCGCAATACATTTCCCTCATAATAGAGGGTTGTCTTCTAGGGCAAAAAACCCTAACATAATTTCTACCATTGGATCTGCAACCTTATAATGAACGGTCCAGATTTACAATGAAATTACCATATACATTTACAAGGAAATTTGTCCTTCAGGGGCTTCCCCCCCTCTGCAATCCCCCGCGTGGAAGAGTGTACATACTTCTGGGGTGTAAAGTCTTCATAGGGTATAAACACGACTGAAAGGAAGGACCTCTGAATCAAGAAGATAATCAGGCTCCACAATCAACATAGCCATGCTTGAATATGGTTAATTATGGATGACCATGGATGATCATGTTGACTATGGTTGCTAGTGTTAACTATAGAAGAGGATGTAGATATGGCTTGACCATGGTTAACTAAGGTTACCAAAAGTGACTAAAATTGACCATGTTCATTAACAATGTTTCACTATGGTCAACAATAGTTGAAAATATTATCTTTAATGTTGAATACCTTGTACATTAAAAATTCAATTCTACCACTAAAATATATATTGATGTTAATTTTTAAAAACTAATTTACATCTCAAAAGAAATGGTTAACTAAATATTGTATATAAGGTTATAAACATCCATAATATCTTTTTATCCTAAGCTATATCCTGATTTGAATAAGCTATACCTAAATCTATATCTTGATTTGAAGAGTGAGAAACAAATATAAGGAGAAAGACCATGTGTTAGTATCCAAATAAATCTTCTTGACTGATTGTGTCCAAAGTTTTATACCAATCTAATCAAGTTATTAACTCATTGTATCCAAAGTTTTATACAAATATAACAATCTAACCAAGTTATTAGTATTAATTAATTGACAAAACTTATGACTCATTGTATCCAAAGTTTTATCCCAATCTAACTAAGTTGTTTACTCAAAATTTTATACTAAGTTATTAGTATTAATTAATTGACAAAACAGACAAGTTAATTGAATAAAATTTAAATACATAAAGTAAAAAGTTAATTGCATAAAATAATAAATTCATTGAGGATGAAGTTATAAAAGAGTTGTAATATATTATTCAATAGAGCTATATAGCTTAAACTAAATAGTGAGAAAGAAGTCTCAGCTGGAAGACTATGTGGTACTCTTCAAATAAATATTTCTCAGTTATTCTATCCTCTTTTTGATAGAGTGTATTTGTGATGCTAAGTACAAACAACTAGTGATCCTCTTATAGATCGATTAAAACCGGGCTCTCCTCCTTCGCTTCCATTAGGACCATTAGGATGTGTGATTGTTTTTATTTTATTTTTAGAGGATTTTCATGCAGTAGATGAATGCCTATTCTGCAATTAAACAACCCACGACTTTAACTGAAGAGCATAATATTTAACATTAACGTGGTTTTGTTTAAATCGAAGAGTAATATGTATATTACTTCAAAAAAGTAGAAATAAAAAAATAGGAAAGTCCAAATATACGATTAGAGTGTTGTGGAGAGTGGTGTATGTAGACGATGGATGCCTATTGCACGATTAAACGCCCTACAGCTTTAACCAATAACGTAATATTTAACATTAGCATGGTTGTTGCATTTTCCCCTGCTTGGTATTCCACTGTCGAGGCCTCAAATATCATGCAGCACATAGAGGTTGTTGCAAAATAGATTGGAGGTGTTGTCACTATAGCACCATAGATTGCTCATACAAAATCCCTGCAGTTGGGAAATACATTTGCAGTGGAATGAAACATTCTGGAATGGTAGAATTTTCCATTCAGACAATTTCTTTCCTGAGAACGTATTAGGTATTGTTGCCTATAGAGGCTCATTCTACAACCCAACAATATCTTTTTGAGAACGTATTAGGTCTTACTGCGCCTAGAGACACATTCTACAGTCCAATATTAGGTGTTGTTGCCTCTAGAAGTGCATTTTACAACTCAATAATCTCTTTCTGAGAATGTATTAGGTCTTGTTCCACCCATAGACACATTCTACAGTCAAATATTAGGTGTTGTTGCTTCTAGAAGATTATTCTACAACTCAGTAATCTCTTTCTCGGTAATCTCTTTCTGAGAATGTATTAAGTCTTGCTGTGCCCAGAGACACATTCTACATCCCTGTATTAGATCGATGTGTGATTCAATGTCTAAATCCAACGTGGAGCCTAAATTTTATGTTGACAAAAAATAGCATATCGACGCATGCAAGTCAAACGAGGATTCATTCCTTGTTCTTACTTTGCTAACTAATTGATAGACGTATCTCCCATTACTCTGGGTGCAGGAATGTGCCCAAAAGGTGTGGAATCTGTAATAATAATTCTTCGAGAGCTCTGGAGAGCATACGCTTAATTTTTTTTCTAATTTATTTTAAAGTGAGGGTAGGCATAATCGTTTTTTCTAATTTTTTTAAAGAGAGTATAGAGATGTCTCTAGAATGAATAAGATAGACTACTCTATGTGGTTTTTTGAGGATTTCGTTGCCCAATAGATCATAGAAAATACATTTATAATAACTTCCCTTCATTGTCTTCACAATGTACTCTATACTTTTCATATCTATGGTAAGTAATCAAAACATGTTTCCCATCCAAGGAGGGTTGAATTATAGCGCTCCGACACACTCGATGACCACCCGGGTAGCCTAGGCTTGAATTACAGCGTTCCAACACACTCTGTTGCCACCCGGGTAGCCTAGTCATATAAGTTAGTTATATAAAGATACACAAACGGAAGCATACCCACCACTGGTTGGATTGGAGGACCCCTCGTATTCTTCTGAAGTACCATATGGTGCCATAATAGCGTTGCACATAAGATTATAATAGAAATCGTCGGTATGATATTTATCACAAATTATTTCTTTCATGATTTTGAAGTTTCTCTCATATTGAAACTGGAAAATATTTAGTGTATTTTGGGGCACTTCAATGGATTGGAACCATGACTTATTGTCAAAAAAATATTTAGTGTATTTTGGAGCACTTCAATGGATTGGAACCATGACTTATTGTGAAAAAAATATTTAGTGTATTTTGGAGCACTTCAATGGATTGGAACCATGACTTATTGTGAAATTCTTATAGAAATTAAATTTTAAATAAAAATTATGTAGAACTCATATAATAAAAAGATTTTGTACTTAAAGATGATATTGTAAAAATTTGATGTATCACATGGCTTCAAGAACAATGCAATATAGGTCTACGAAATCATGATTAAGGCCATGAAAGATAACCTTTCAAAGATGAAAGAACTCATAGCTATGCTTAGGCATAGTTTTTCTGTGAAATAAGTTGCTCAAAATTAAAGATTCAAATGTTTTCAAAGATTCAAATGGAAAAATAATGGGCACCCCAGAATTTTTGTAAATGTTTTGAAGATTTAAATGGAAAAATAATGGGCACTCCAAAATTTGTGTTCATATGTTGCCTTCCATGTTTGACTTACAGTTGGAATCCACAATAGTACTGTAGCAATAAACAACATTCACTCAAAGCAGAAGCTGTGGTATCTACATTTTCCATTATTTTCTCCAATTTTCTTCGCCACCTCTATCTGCCACCCGGAGAACCTAAATAATCTCATCCTTGTGCCATGAAAATGTTCTATCAACGCCTAGATTATTGGAAACTATATGCCCAGACCATAGGAAACTATGCTGAAATATTGTTTCATGGTCTCTCTCACTTGCTTGGCCTTTATTTTGTGGTTGTCTTTAGAATGAATAAGATTGCAACCAATTTTTCTCACCTGCTTGGCCTTTCTAAAGATTAGAGCTAAAGGGTTCTAGTTAAAAATGGAACTGAATAATTAGATAACAATTTGTACCTTTTCTGATGAGAAATAGCCAAAATATAGTTAATCAAGTTTGAATCAACCATATTGAAATCATTGTAAACAAATTATGATGATGTCATACATGGATCGAAAACCCCCAAATACACAAACATCATACATGGATTCAAAACCCCAAATACACAAACATCATCCAATTTGAACATTTCTACTTCATCATTCTAGTGATTCATCATTCTAATGATTAAAAAATGAAACTTGCATCCTTAAAAATAACCTTCAAAACAGCCAAAACGTTGGCTTTTATACTACGCTAATAAATTCTGTTTTAAATGTGTTTATACCAAGGTGATAAATTCAGTTTCAAATGTAATTATGGAGAGAACCAAAAAATTTCAAAACAAAAACAAAATTAAGTTTTTATTTCGTCAATATGAGTCGACAAAAAGATCAGAATATTTTTCGTACAGTTTTTGTACCTCTCACCAAGAGTTTAATTAGACCAGAAGACCTCTAGCCCTGACTTTACTTAGACCAGCAGAAGAGAATGGTCGCACGAATATTTGAGAATGAATTTCCGAACCCTACAATTACATAAATAACAGCGGCACCATGAATATACTCTGTTGTAAGAGAGAAACGTGTCAAATTCCGAATAATATCGCTCTCTGTACATCCGATAAGGTATTCTTAATTTAATATATGCTTCTGGCTTTCTTTCCACACGTCAAATTCAGATGGAATGGAAACTATTCTGATTCCAGTTTCCAAATGGCAGAATTGTCTCATTCCACTTACCAACTATTCTAATTCCAACTATCCTAATTGTCGTGCCTATACACAAATGATTTCGCTTGGGCTTCAAATCGCAGAATTGTCTCGTTCTAATATAATAAGACATCGGTTCCATGGAAGAGTTTCTTATTTTGAAAAAGAATTTCAACTTTGTTTGCGCTGAACAGTGCATAAAATTCTATCGAACAGCTCCCAAAACATACCGTAGGATGGATTTATTTTAATTTTAAAAAATAGTATATTAAAGATTTATTTCAATTTCAAATTCAGAATTCTTTTTTGGTTTGATTGGATTTCTAGTCTGCACCATTTTTTTAGATATTCAACTTGAAACTAAACCCACACTTTAATCTATTAAACTAATCAAAATTAACAAATCCACAAAATATTTAAAGATTATTTTTTTATATTTTAAAATTAAGATAAATTTATTTAAATGTGTTTTTTTTAAATATTTCTTAAATTTAACATTTGACACAATAAATATGACATTTAATATGGAAAATAATACAACTCATTTGTACTTGATTGTAAACTATATTTTTTCACATATATTTATTCTTGGTAATTAGTTTTTCTCAATTTTGAAAAAGTTGTATGGACAATTAACGTTTGATCTTTAGCTTATTTTGAAAGTCTTCTCCTATAAAATTAAGTTTTATAATTAATGGAATTTTGCTTATAATATGGGCAACCTTTAAAGATTAATGGTGGATGGCTTACTTGTTAATCATCCATCGAACATGGAGATGTATGACTTTGATGTTGTGTAAAATCAGAAATCTTTTGATTCAATATTTAAGTTAGAAATTCATCTAAAAATTAAGGACTAAAATTACTTGTATATTCTTAAAGTATACGATATCCAATTCTAAATATTTAAAAAAATCAAATTATTATTTTCTATCTAGAAATATATGTAATTACAGGAACAAAAGAGTGTTGAAGTGAAATATTTATTTTATATCCATGTATAGAGGATTATCAAGTAATTTCTCAACCTAGAACATGGATAAGGAAAAACATGTGGCTTAAACATTCAAAGTGTCTTAAAAGATATAAGTTTATATGGTTAGCATATTACTATCAAATAAGTGAAAGCAAAGGAATCACAGAATAAAGAGGGGTTTAGTGTACGAATTTTACAATTTGTATTAGCCCTACATAAATTATGTTGGTATATTTTTTTTCATCACCCATTAGCTATATTAATTCCCACCTTAGGATGAACACAAAGAATCATACACATAGACACGATGAAATGGAAAATGTTGAAATCCCTCCTTTTGAGTGTCCCTCACTTATTTAAATTGACATTATAAGCCCTAAACTAGCTTTAGGGCCTCACTTGATTACATTGAAGTCATTTAGTGGTATCAATGGTCCTTTATTTGGTATCATTCCCTAGATCATATTTTCGCCATAAACTCCCATTTTATTTGTTTTTATCGCATGTCAGCAATGATGACTCCCTTGCACTAAAGTACTTCCGTTGAGTTAGTGAGGAATTCAATTTTGTGACCACAATCACTTATAATATTTAGTAAGAACACTTTATTTATGATTCAATCTTGGTCAATTTTGATGTTTTTTTTAGACTCTTATGGGATTCCATTATCACTAGTTGCCCTCCAAATTTGTATTTCGTATTAATACTAAATGCCCATTTTTCTTATGGTATAAAAGTATTTTTTTTTACTTAATTGATGTTATAGAAAAGTCCTCATGTTTGATTGTCAAACTAAAAGTACTAGATTTAGTGCTGATTTATTAAAATATAAATTATAAATACAATTATAAAATAGAACTAAATGTAGTCTTAAAAATAATCACCTAGATAAGATTTTCAAAACCAAGAGTGAATACGAAATCAATAGTTGATTCAATCATTAAAATAGAAAATAATTTAATTTTTGTTTAATAAGAACATATGAATAATCAACAATGAAACAAATTCGCTTTCACCACAACACATGGTACTTTCACCTATCATGTCATGCCTTTTGGTCTCAAAATAATTGGAGCCTCATTCCAATCGGCTATGACTTATGTCTTTCATGATCTCTCCTACCTCATCTCATCTTGTCTTGGATGACCTTACGACCAAATCAAACAAGCATTCTGAACACCTCAATACCTTTTCATCATCTTTCAGAGGTGTAGAAAGTACAAGATTTAGATTAACCCCCTCAAGTATGTATTTTGGGTCACTACTAGATGTTTATTGGGTTTGATCATTCCCCAACAAGGAATCATGGTGGATCCCTTGAAAATATAGGATATCAGTGAGTTTCCTCCTCCAAAACATTTGTGCCAATTGCAAAGTATACAAGGAAAGACCAACTTTTGTGATGCTTCGTCCTTGATTATGCCACTTGTGCACATGGATTCTTATGACTTTTATGTGAGGAAATACCCTTAATATGGGTTGATTAGGCTCAACAAGAATTTTATGCATTTAAATCCTCTCTATTAAGGTCCTCATTAATCGGTCCTCTAGAATTTAGTAAGTATTATATGATTTATCTATCTTCTTCATACATGTCTATATGAGGAGTTCTTTTCCAATAGGGAGATGACTATTGAGATAATTTCTGATGCAGGAGCATCGCCAACTCATCAAGCGAGCCATCACATCAAGCGGAGATCAGCTGGACAAACAAACCCAAATTTTTGAAAGTGCTTTGGGATTGTAGCGCAAGTCTTTAATGAATCCTTTATGAAGGAGCACATTTTGTATATTGTATCAAACCTCGAGCCATACGCTCTTGTCTTAAGTATATAGGAGGCATTTAATCTAGTTAATGCTGGTAGATAGGATTTTAAGTCTAGATTTGATAGTTTAGAGATTCGAGAGGGAAAACATATATAGACACCCTCATTGTACCATTGTAACATAATGGAAGCATTCAGGAAAAGAGAGGAGCAAGCAGATAATATTGTATGAAGAACACCCATGTATAGGCATTTGAATTAATAGAAGAAAGTTATGATTCAAACTCATGGTTGGTGTTGCTTTATCTGTGTATGGATGTTGTGCCCATGAATGTTTGCTTTCTTGATATGCATTTTCTTTGTATATGCTGTGCATGTGATTTCATGTTTCAAACTGAAGTCTGAAAGGGGGAGAGAATGAGATTCATTTGTTTCTCTATCTGAGCCAGGAGATTCCTGCAAGGTGTGCAGTCGAAGTCATCCACAAGGAGTGCGTTGATGAAGGATTAGGTGGTTTAACTTTTGTTTCCATTCACCCAGAAGTAGATTTGGGTCATTGAAGTTGTGCAAGGAGTGCACAGGCTGAAGCAGAAGTCTCAGTTGTGAATCTGAGCAAAGGGAAATCAAAGACTGTTGCTGCAGGAGTTGCGCAGAGCCGAAGGGATTCAACCCTGGAGAGTTGTTGAATGATTTCCGCGAGGAGCGCGTGCAAGTCCCTCTGAGAGAATCAGAGTGGAAAAGGATCAAGGGAAATAGACCTTTGAACTCCCTGAAGATGAATTGCAGGGAAGTTTTCCTGGGAGGTCGAAGGAAAGCGTCGCAGGTTGGCGAGAAAGCAAACGAGTCTCGTGGAGAGACACTTCTTTATTTCGCAGAATCCTCAAGGAGAGAACGGACAAACAAAATCTTTGGAAAAGATTTCATGAAGTTCCGAGAGCTGTTGGATCTCCCAGAAGTTCAAGGTAGTTACAGCGTTGGCGTGGGGAGGATTCAAAGCTCAGGAGGGGAAGCACTGATGATCCAAGTCGGTAAGGGCCATTGGATTGTTCACGAGATCGCCTATCGGGATCTTTTAAGGAAAGTGTCCTAAGTTTGGTAAGGAGAGTTGCGAGATTGCGAGAACCAAGATCTTGACTACTCCGAGGATAGTGTGGGTCCACAGGAGTTGGCAAATGGATAGGTGACACCTTTCATCTCGAGAACTCATAGGTGGAAGGGTTGAGAAATTCATGTTAAAAGTCGCGAGGCATGAGGACACAAAGCGACGAAGTGGCGAGAGGATCCGGAGCATCTGTCTGGGAAGGACAAGTGGCGGAGATCTAAGGATCTCGTGAACTCGGGATCTCGCAGGGTGAGAGCCCAAGCATTGGGTATCCCTAGTCACGAGGACGCGAGGAGCGAGAAGGTGAATAGCCATTGGATCTAGATCACTGGAGGAGCGTTGGATCTGCACGTGGGCTTGTGCATCGGAGCCTCGCGAGAAAAGGCTCGAGGACTTGGCCACAGAAATCGCGAAGTCACGAGGGAGAGAGGTCCCGAGTTTCGGCACCTCGGACCTCGGAAGTTGACGGGGAAGATATTCAACCTCGCGAGTAGCGAAGTCACGAGGGGGCGAGGTAGTGATAGCGCGGAAGTCCCGAGATAAGTGACAGGAGTGGACAGGTCGAGCCACACGTGCGCATCGGATTTTCAGTACCTCGGGTATCGGAAGTTGGAGAACCAAAAGTTTGGTATCGCGAGTAGCGAGGTCACGAGTAGCGAAATCCCTCAGGGAAAATTCAGCGAGTTGACTGACCATCAGGTCTCAGGGATTCGAGAACCCAGTGTTCAACGTTTGAACTCACAAAGTCATGAGTTCTGATCCTCCGAGAAGTTAAGGAAGGGGATCACGCGACGAAGAGAATCTGTGGGTAGGAAGATTCCCGATAGGGAATTAGGAGAACCTTTGAGTTCTTCGGGCCAAGAAGAGATGAAGGTCCTGTGAGAGCGGACGTGCCCCTGGGTGGCACGCTTGCGTCAATTTCATATAATACGTGAGAAAGAATCTATCAAAAACTCCCCTAAACTACAATGATGAGTAGAAATTATATGGTTTAGTCCATGCAATCAAAAAAATGATTCATGAAATTTTTTTACAGACCACAAAAGTTATAGAAAATTCCAACCCCGTGAAATAATTACTCAATCGATGACTTATCAATGGAAAGTATACCTGGTGGATCATAATTCTCCAAGAATTTGATCTAGATTTTAGTACTCCTAAGAGTAAGAAGGTTCTCATACTTACCGATTTCATCACTAATTTGTCGTCAAACATCAATAACCACTAGTGAATGAAAACTTCTACGATGAACATTTTTTCGTAATATCATTTGATGAATCATAGTACAAAGATATCCTCACCTATTTGTGAATCATAATTTTGCTCCACATCTCTCTTTGGATGATCACTAGTGTATCTTTCACCAAGCCCCCCAATATCTCTTCATTGGATACATTATGTATATTTAGTAACTCAGTACAATCCTACATCAACGTCTCACACTCGAGGAGGATGAGTGGGTCCATAGAGATTTCCATAGTGGCACCTATATAGGAAATTTTTCAGGAATTTCCACTTCTTAAAAAATGGTCTACACTAGTTATGCTCGTCCTACCCTCTTCCATAATTACATTTAGGAATTCAAATGAAGTACAAAGTTCCAGGTATTCACTCAAAAAACTCAAGCTCCACCAAATCGTTTAAAAACTATCATTACCGTTGGTCCCTTCTACAGGCGGGGCATCAAGTTTATGATGTTAAATCCCCCATCCAACAATGGTCGCAAGTACATCAATGTGGCCATCTATTATTTCACCAAATGGGTTGAGGCCATGCCAACATTAAACAACACAGAGGACATTGGCACTTGGTTCTTCGTCAATGATGTCATCACTCATTTCAGGTTCCCCCAATAGCTAATTTTGAATCATCGAAAACATGTATACAATGAAGTGTTCCAAGAGTTGTCTTCCCTTCATAGCTTCACCCATGAGTTTTCTTCCCCATACCATCTGCAATGAAACAACCTAGTTGAGGCTATCAACAAATTCCTCAAAACCATGCTATAAAGGACAATTAATAAGCACAAAACCAATTGACACCTCTTTTCTATACACTTTCTGCCTACCAAACCACCATCAAAATTCCCATAGGATTTACCCCCTTCTACCTTATCATTAGCCCATAAACCATTTTACCAATCGAGTGCAAGATACCAACCATATGGATAACATACAAGATATTGATGGATACTACACCATAAAAAATGCCTTTTCACCTTAGAGATCATAGATGAAGATAAACTCTTTTCATTACAAAGTAATGAAGAAACCAAGAATTTATCTAAGGCCACATTTGATCACCAAGTATGTCGTTGTTCATTCAATGAGGGTGACCTTATTCTAGACTATGATATCTCCCATTATGCTCTAGGACGAGGGATGTTAGAAACAATTTAGTGAGGCCTCTTCATTTTTAAGCACTACCTCACTCGAGGAGCATACATCCTTTCTTACCCTAAGGGTGGCCTCTTGAAGGACCCTGTAAACTGGTTGTACTTCAAGAAATTTTATGTAATTCCCTCAACCACCAATAGGTTGGGCAAGGTCATGGAGTAAACATATTTCTGCTGTAATACCAATATGTAAAATTCTCGGCCACCCAAGCTGGGCCATGCTACTCCATATAACACTCATGAATACACGCACACAGACACACACACACACACACACATGTATTTAGTGTAATTTTTAACCAAACATAAACATTTTTTTCATACATATATTAATGCAGAAGAGACAATAACACATACAAATTTGCCGATGATTTGCATTCTGCTATCAGATAACATAATGTAGAAATAACAGTAAAAACATGCATAGAATATTCCCAGGAAAAACCCATAGATAAAACAACATATACAGGCAATACTGATCATTATAGCATGTGAAAATACACAGCATGTACATGAATAAACGATTGGTACTTATATTTTAATTGAAGTACACCAACTACTTGCATACCTTCCATGAACCTCCCATGCTTAGACCAAATTTCTCCCCCGAGCTGGGACTAAACTCCACCAGGCAAGGGATTCCTACGATTGGCAGGGACAACAATAAGTTGCATAGTACAACATGAAGGATTTCCTCCAAGGAGCGACTTATGATCATATCTCACAAAATCTCATTCCCCACATTTTGGTCCCACCCTAGGAGTGTACACCTTCGTTGTCACACAATCTATCGGCTTCTACACCTCCCTTTCCTTGAGCTTCAGAAATAGGTTAGATCAGGAATTCCCAGAGCTTTGTAGCTGCTACTGGACTCCCTCCAGGAGAACTCACTTCCTCGTCACACTTTCTCACTTGGAGAGAGTTTCCTAGAGGCCTAAAAACCTACTTCTTCTATTCACGATCCTGACAACCCGCTTCTTCACTCTCATTCCTCAACACACGAGAATGGTCATGGAAGCATCAAAAACTGGGCATGGGGAACGATAAAAACAGGACAAAAAGAAAGAAACCCGTAGGGTATAGGTGCCGCAAGGGTGTCAAATCAGGTTTGTTGCAGAGTTTTGGGTTCATGGAATTCAACAATAGTGGACTAGCTTAGTGCCTACTTGTTCAGTTCATCCGCGAGTTGGGGTAATGGATGGTCAGCATGGTCCGAAATCGTGAGATTGGAAAAGAGGGTGAGAATGGTTCGAATGCTCATAATGGTGAGAATGGTGAGAAATCCCCCCCATAAATTTTTCATGCATTTTTTATGACACTTGGCTCTCCAGGAGCACGTTCCCCCGACTTGGAACTCATTCCCCTACCTAAAGGAACTTAGAATAAATTAATATCTTCTTTACAATTGTTTAGGATAATAATGTATTATTCTACTAAGATCTTAATATTAGGCTCTTAGGCTCTAATATTAGCCTCCTCCCTTTCCCAACCTAGTGGAGTTCAGTCCCCCATATTGTTTCTTCATGGCCCGTCTACACGCAGCAATGTTATTATATTAAATATATGAATTTTTACATGTACAAAATAGGCTCCTAGCCTTTAACACCTAGGATTTTGGCCTAATCAACACATAATCCTACCAACTTATAAATACTTGGCTAACCAACCTACAAAAAATGTTAGATTTGTAATTACAACCGAGGATCGTCCTTGGGGTATTACAATCCCCTCCCCTTATTTTTTCACCATCCTCGGTGCAACTTAATTACGCAACATCAATAAGATGTCCAAAAGCTTCAAAAAGATGTGGGTATTCTTCCTGCATAGCATCTTCATGCTCCCACTTTGCATCCTCGAGACCGTACCAAGTCCACTAAACCTTTACAATCCCTATGGCTCGACTCCAAAGTTTTTATCTCTTCCGGTCTAGAATACGCATCAGATGCACTTGTAAGGTGCCTTATTGCTCCACCTGAATCACATTCCATTCAATCACACGATTATCATTAGATATGTATTTCTTGATCAATGAGACATGAAATACATTATGAATAGTCATGCATGCAGGAAATGCAAGCATATAAGCTATTGGTCCAATCCTTTCTAAAATTTCGAATGACCCACAATATATGGCTGCCAACTTGGAACAGTTTCCCAACTTCATGGAACTTTTGTTGGCTTTCACCTTTTAGAAAAAATGATCACTCACTTTAAATTCCTTGTGGGTTATTCCTTTGTCAGAATATATTTTCTTTCTGTCTTGGGAAAGCTTCAAATTCTATTTAATCTTCGACACTTTCTCTTCCATTTTATTAATTAAATTTTCCCCAACCACTACTCTATTAGTTGGGTTGTCCCAACTTACTGGGGTGTTTCACTTTCTACCATAAAGTGCCTCAAATGGGCTTATCTTCAGTGATGCTTGGTGCCCATTGTTGTAAGAAAACTCCACCAAGTGTAGGTAGTCTTCCCATCTGGATGGTTTGTCCATCACATACATTCTTAACATATCTTCTATCACTTGATTTACTCTTTATGTTTTTCCATCAAACTCAGGATGATAAGTCGTGTTAAAGTTCAGGTTCATTCTAAACCCTTTGAATAATCTTCTCCAAAAATTTGAGGTAAATTTTGGGTCTCTGTCAGACACAATTGTATTGGGTATTCCATGAAAGTGTGCTTCTTCCATGACATAAATATCAGCAACATTAGATTCCTTGTGAGTACTCTTCAAGGGAATGAAATGGGCAACCTTCGTAAGGTTATCCACCACCACCATGATGGAATCATGTTGCTTGTTTGATCTGGGTAATCCTGTGATGAAATCCATTGTCACCACTTCCCACTTCCACTTAGGAATGGGTAAATGGATATAGAAACCCAGCTGCTTGTCTATGATCATCTTTGACCCTTTCACACTCCATACATCTGGCGATGTATTCTACAATTTCTTTCTTCATGCCTGGCCAGTAGTAATGGATCTTGAATGTTGAAATTGTTTTTTGATATCCTGGGTGTCCCACATAAGGTACAGTATGCATCTCTTTTAAAATCACACTCCTCAATTCTAGAAAACTGGGTACATAAACTATGTTTTTGTATAAGAGAATTCCATCAATTCCCAATTCAAAATCTTCATCTTTCTGCTGCATTTTACCTTGTTGCAACTTAGTTACCAATTCCATGTACTGCAAATCAAATTTTGGAGTCTTAGAAATTATTCCTTTAATATTAGTCTGATACATGCTAATGGTTGTAGCATGCACTTCATGCACTCTCCTTTTGAGTGCGTCAGCCACTTTGTTCTCCTTTCCTTTGATGTGCTTGATATCAAATTCATATTCATAGAGGAATTCCAACCATCTACTCTGCCTAGCATTCAAAGTAGGTTGGTCAAAAAAATATTTTAGACAATTCTAGTATGTTCTCAGCTCAAACCTTCTTCCCATTAGGTAGTGTCTCCATTTATTTAAAGCGTGCACTGGTTGCCTACTCCAAATCATCAGTGGCATAGATCCTTTCATGATATTTAAATTTATTGGATTCAAAACATATCAGAAACCCATTTCGGCTGAGGACTCCACCCAATCCTTCTTTTCATGCATCTGTGCAAACCAAAAATTCGTCATTTGGATCTCCAATATTCAGAATTGGAGCACTGGTTAACAATTTTTTCAATTGCTAGAAGCTCATTTCAAATTTTGTTGTCCATTGAAACTTCTTCCCCTTTTATTTCAAGGAAGTGATTGGATGAGCTATTCTCGAAAACATTACAATGAAACTTCTGTAGTAGCCAACTAGAGCCATGAAGGATTTGACTTCTATCACACTCTTAGGTGTTTTCCACCCTTTAATGTCCTCAATCTTTTCAGGGTCCACTATTATCCCTTCTTCAGATATGATATGCCCCAAATAGTGACCTTTGTTTTGATAAAATGAGCACTTGCTCAATTTGGAATACAACTAATTCTCTCTTAGAACTTGCAACACCATCCTCAAATGATGCTCATGTTCTTATTCTGACTTGTAATATGCAAAGATTTCATCTAAAAAGACAATGATAAACTTGTCTAAATATTCTCGGAAAACACCAGTCATTAAGCACATGAAAACAATTGGTGCATTTGATAACCCAAATGGTACCACTGTGAACTCATAATGACCATACCTTGTCCTAAAGGCGGTCTTTTTGATGTATTCCTCTTTAATCCTTACTTGATGGTATCCCTACCTGAGATCTATCATTGAAAATATCCTTTCATTCTTCAATTGATCGAAGAGATCATCAATCCTTGGTAGAGGATACTTGTTCTTTATAGTTACTTTATTTAACTGCCTGAAGTCAATGCACAATCTTAGGGTCCCATATTTCTTCTTCGCAAATAACATTGGCGCACCCCAAAGTGACACACTTGGGGGTATGTACCCCTTATTTAAAAGTTCTTTAACCTGCATTTGCAATTATTCCAGTTTTGGTGTACTCATTCTGTAAGGACTCTTTGATATTGGAGCTACTCGAGGCATTAAATTTATAGAGAAATCAATATCTCACTTTGAGGGTAGTCCTGGTACCTCCTTGAACACATCTTCATAATATTTTAGGACTGCATGATCCTCCATATTTGGCACCTTATCCTCATATGCTTCCCCCATATGGGCTGCAAATATTTGGCATACCTTCATGTAACACTTCTTTAGCTGCATTGTTGAGATTTCTCGGACATTAACTTCCCTGGGAATTCCTTGGACTGCTCTCTAATTTCCTTCCTCATCCAATCAAGTAAATGCCCTGTTATGACAATCTAATATTGTATGGTGTTGGTCCAACCAATCCATACCAGTTAGGAAATAATATGATCCTAAAGGAAAGATTTTCAAATATTTCTTGGTACTCAATCCATTCATTCCCACTGGACATGATTTAACCAACTCAACAACCTTTCTCTTGGCTCCTGTAGCCAGCTACACCAACCAAGATTTCCCATGCTTGCTTCTTGGTAATTGAAATATGTCCACTACCTTATGCTATATATAGCTATGACTATCCCTCGAAATCAATTAAAATAGTAAGAGCATGGTTATTGATCATACCTTCAACTTAAATCACGTGTGATTGAAACTCAACTTGCTTGTTGTCCATGGCTACATGATCAGGGGATCAAATTTTGCTCAAAAATTCAAAGTGCTCAGAATCACTTCAAATCAGATGAGAGAACATGCCTCGTTTTTGAGAACCCAACGCAACTCGTTTCGTCTCAAACGGACGTCGGGAGCGAGAGATATAGCTATCTGTTCATTAAGTCAAATAGGCAAAAAACTTTTGATGTTGACTGTACAGTCCGTACAGGCTGACGTGGCAGAGTCGTACGGCCGTACATGTGGTGATGTGGTAGTGAATTATTGCATGACATTTGGTCAAATGAGAGGTTGACACATGCCACTATTTGGGCAAGTGATTGGGTGCCATGTGGCCCAATCATGGGCTGCCATGTGGCACCCCTTTATTGGTTTATTGGTTGTATGTAAAATTATTGGAGTCCGCGGGGTTCGACCCCCGGACCTCCCCACCGCTTGAGTGCATTCGCAAAGACCGTCCGACCAACAGACCATGAGTTGTGACTTGATATACAAACAATTTTATAATTATTTAAGTTTAAATTATATGACCATTGGCGGGGGGTCGGGCCGGGGTTTAGCCCCGACCCGCGGTCGTTTGAATTATATATATGACCGTGCTATATATTATATAGCCGACAGTTTGTGTGCACGTGGGTTTTATGTTTGTAAGCCATGGTCTTATGGTATTATACCATGTGCCCATGACCGGAGCGTGGGGGGGGGGGGTTAATACAGTTGGAGCAGTTCAACCGTTAAGCCCTTTTTGCCAATACGCGCGGTCCTATGACCCATGTGCCCAGGTGCTAGGCGGTTAGGGGGTTGGCATGCCCATAAGAATCCTACAGTTTGCACCATTGGCACGGTTGCGCCTGGTGCTGGGTTTTCACGCTATTTATTGTGTGTGTGCCAAGTTCATTCAAGAAGGGTGTGATTTGTAGATGCAGAGACAGCAAGCTTGAAGGGGGGACTTCCAGGAGGCCTAACTTCTTCGTTTTTCGATCGATTTTTGTGCCGAAAGAGCCCAGCTAGGGGTTTTAGGATGCTCTTAAGCCATTGGAGCAGTCGGTTGGTCAGTTTGATCATTGTAAGGCATGCTTTTGAGAACTTTTGAGAAATTAATAAAAATGATCCATTGGAAGCTGGACCAGGAGATGTAGCCCAAGAGAGGGGTGAACTCCTTTATCAATTGTTGTGTTTTATGTGCTTATGTTCATTGGTTATGCTGTTGTCTATGTGTATTTTGCATGAGTAATCCCTTAATCTATGTGTTGCAAATTGATCCATTTTCTTTAAACACATAACATTTACATTGAAAAAATTTCAAGTATTTCAAGTCTTCTTCATTTTTAGATCAAGTTGGTATAAGAGCACTGGTTTTTGAAGACTTGATTGTTTGCAAGTTTTGTTTCTGATTCTCACAAGGTTGAAACTCACAAGAGGAGAAGGTCAACTTGTGGAGCCAAGTTCTCATCCGACAAGGAGGAAGCATATACCATCACCGCATGTTTCAGGGAGGCATTCATCAAGCATGGCTCGTGTGAAAAGTCATGAACGTGTTCCTCCAGAAAATGAAGATCTCAAATAGGCTGTCATGGAGTTGAGAGATATGATGAAGATCTTGATGGAAAGGAGCATATTATCGCAAGGTGAAGGCTCCAACCGTTCAATGCATAAGGGAGGTAGTGGTGACAAAACTCCAAACGGAAATGGAGGGAATGGTGCTTCTCCACCACCCTCTCCTCCTCCATCTTCTTCTTCTTCTTCTACCAGTTCAAGACCTCTTCTGAATTCTCCAAAGGGGCATGGTAAAACTCCTTCGCAAATTCCTTCATTAAAGCTTGATATAAAATTTGAATTGCCAATATACAATGGAGAAGTTAATGCTGAGAAGTTAGATAATTGGATACGTCAAATTGAAGTATATTATAGAATACAAAAAATTCAAGATGATGAAACCAAARTTCAKCTTKCTTCRTTAAGATTGGATAGTGCAWCACTTATTTGGTGGGAATCCAAGACTCRGGAGGATATGAAAAAGCATGGTAAAATTTTGATTTCTTGGAATGATTTCATTATCGCAATTAAAAAACAATTTTATCCATTGGCATATAAACAAAAGGCAACTATGGAATGGCAAAATTTTAGACAAGCTAAAGGACAAAGTGTACAAAGCTTTACTTAGGAATTTAGGAGAAGAGATTTGGTTTTGGGAGTAGATTTGTCTTCTCAGGAAACTTTGCTCAAATATATTGGAGCTTTACATAGTTATTTGAGACATACTATACTCATGTTTAATCCTTCGAATCTAGATGAATTTTTTGTACAGGCTACTCATTTGGAAGCAAGGGGAAGGAACGACACTCATGAGGGTAATAAGAAGACATTCATCCATGGAGACAATGGAAAGAAGAAGTTCAAGGGCAATGGCAGGAAGAATGTTGTTGTGAAGAAAGAGGGAGAAAAGTTCACATGTAAACATTGTTCAAAAGATGGCCATGATGAAGACCATTGTTGGAAGCTTCATCCTGAAAGAAGACCCAAAAAGTTTGGCAAAAACAACAAAGGGAAGTCAAAGACTATTGCGACTGTTCAACGGGATTTAAGTTCAGATTCAGGTGATGAGACGAAGATCACAACCATGGGTTACCAAGGTAATGGCTATGTTGCAAGTACTAGCTCTTCAAGTAATACTAATGTCAATTTAACTCAACAAGAGAAAATGAGAATTGAACTTTTTCACATAAGGGTTATTTCAAAGCATACTAAGATAGACACTTTATTTGATATTGGATCTCAAGCAAACCTTATTTCTGAAGAAACTGTTAAGAAACTTAAGTTGGAAACAAGTCCACATCCTAAGCCATACCCTCTTGGTTGGATATGTGATAATGCTAAGTTACAAGTAACAAGAAGGTGTAAACTTAGGTTTGCTATCACTGCAAATTTCGTTGATGAGGTAGAGCTTGATGTGATTCCATTGGATATATGTGGTATTGTGTTGGGAAGCCCGTATTTGTACGATAGGAAAGTTATTTTTTATCGTCATGAGAATAAGTATCATTTGTTTAAAGATGGGGTTGAGCACATTGTTAGAGCCCACACTAAGAAGATAAATTTATCAATCATAAATGTGGGACAAATGAAGAGGTTAGTTAATGCTAGTAAGAATTTTGTTCTCTTAATGATCAAACCTAAAAATGATGTTGAGAACGAAGCATTTCAAGGTTGTGATACAAAATTAAAATCCGATCTATTTGAAGTTGTTAATCAGTATGATGACATGTTTAAAGAACCTAAGGGGTTACCTCCAAAAAGAGGAATCCAACATGAAATTTAGTTACAACAAGATTGTCCATTTCCAAAAATTGGTATGTATAGAATGTCAGTTATGGAAAATGCTGAGATTAAAAAAAAAATTCAGGAGTTGTTAGAGAAAGGGGTTATTGTACCAAGTTCGTCGCCATGTGGATCTCCAATTGTGTTAGTTCCAAAGAAAGATGGTACGTGGTGTATGTCTGTTGATTTCAGGGCTTTGAACAAAATTACAGTTAACAATCGTTATCCTCTTCCTAGAATTGATGATTTGCTTGATCAATTAAAATATGCCAAATATTTCACTAAGTTAGATTTAAGGAGTGGTTATCATCAGATCAGGATTGCTGAGGGAGACACATGGAAGAAAGCTTTTAAGACTAAGCAAGGTTTGTTTGAATGGATGGTAATGCCTTTTGGACTTTGCAATGCACATGCTACTTTCATGAGAGTTATGAACGATGTCATAAGGCCTTTTCTGGATGATTGTGTTATTGTCTACTTAGATGATATATTGATCTTTAGAAAATCTCGTGAAGAGCATATTACACATGTGAAACAAGTTTTTGATGTTTTGAGAAAGGAACAATTATTTTTGAAGTTGTCTAAATGTGAATTTGGAAAAACTTCACTTATTTACTTAGGCCATATTGTTGGTGGAGGTGAATTAAAAATTGATCCCTCCAAGGTTAAAGTCATTTTGGAATGGTCCAGGCCCAACAATGTGATAGAGGTAAGAAGTTTTTTGGGAGCCGCCCAATATTGGAGGAAGTTTATTGCTAACTTTTCGTCCATTGAAGCTCCATTACATGCTATGACAAGTGTCAAGCAAGTTTTCCAATGGGGAGGAAAGCAACAACAGGCTTTTGATACTTTGAAAGAAAAGATCAGTTCAGCGCCAGTTCTTGCACTTCCAAATTTAAGACAACCTTTTGAAATCCAGACAGATGCAAGTAATTATGCGATGGGAGCAGTTTTGCTACAGTATGGTAAGCCGATTTGTTTTCATTCTGAGACACTTAATGGTGCCGTGATTAATTATCCTACTTATGATAAAGAATTATATGCATTGGTTCAAAGTGTTAAAAAATGAAGGCATTATTTGTTGGGAAAATAAACCATTATTCACACCGATCATCAACCACTGCAATACTTACAGTCACAGACAAAGCTACAACAAGCTAGGCACTTC
>ML783176.1:464758-497560 GCA_009831015.1 Picea engelmannii
GTGTAGGCAAGACAGTGGCTAATTTGCAAAGATACTGCTACTGGCCTAAAATGAATGAAAGTGTTTCGAGATATGTTCGAGGATGTTCGTTGTGTGCCACAAGTAAACCTAGCAATCGAAAGTTGGGTTTGTATACTCCACTTTCAGTTCCTTCTCGACCTTGGGAAAGTATTTCCATGGATTTTGTTGATGGTTTACCTATGTCGAGACGAGGTCATGATTATCTTTATGTTGTGGTTGATCAATTTAGCAAGATGTGTATTTTGATGCCGTGTGCTAAGCAGGTAACAGCAGAACAAATGACAGTTGTTCTTTCAAAATGTTTGGGTGCATTTTGGATTGCCTAAGTCCATTATTTCTGATTGGGATTCTCGATTTGTTGGAAGTTTTTGGTCAAGTTTATGGGCACTCATGGACACCATACTTAAAAAGAGCACATCTTTTCATCCACAAACAGATGGTCAGACAGAGGTGGTAAATCGTACAGTGGTGCATCTTCTTTGTGCTTATTGCAGCAAGCATCCTAAACTTTGGGATGAACATTTATACTACATTTAACATGTGTACAATCGAGCTAAGCACTCTTCGACGCAAACGTCGCCATTTGAAGCATGTTTTGGCTATTTTCCCAAGTCTCCTTTAGATTTTATCTTTGGGAAATATATTGTTGTCGATGGTCAATATGAAATTGATAGGGTAGAGAAGTTCATTGAACAAATTCAGTCGATACATCAAGTGGTGCAAGAGCAGTTGGAAAAGAGTTAGGCCAAGTACAAGACGAGACATGACAAGCATCATGTTGATCACAGTTTCCAAGTTGGAGATGAAGTTTGGATTTACATAAACAAGGAGAGGCTTAAAGGAGAAGGTAAAAAGTTGAAACCGATTCGATATGGTCCTTTCAAGATTGTCGACAAGATTGGTAACAATACTTTTCGTTTAGATTTGCCTCCTTATATGCAGATGTATGCAGTTGTTAATGTTGAGAATTTGAAGTTGAATGAGCCTCCATTGATTGATGATCAAGGAGAGCATGTTCATATTCCTTCCATAGATGATTTTTCTCCAGAGTATCTAACAGAACTGCAGGAAGACACCATCCTTGACAAGAGAATGCGAACTTCAAAACGAGGAAATGTGCAGTATCTTGGAGTTGGTCTTAAAGGGACGAATCCAAGCAAGGCCAAGTGGATTGAGGTTGGAAGGGTGAGGGAAATTTACCCTCATCTTCACATAGACTGAAAATAGTCTTTTGGAGGTCCAAAAGCTTCCCAATGGGGAGGTGTGATCAGGGGATCAAATTTTGCTCAAAAATTCAAAGTGCTCAGAATAGTTTCAAATCAGATGAAAGCGTAGGCCTCATCATTGAGAACCCAACACAAATCGTTTCGTCTCAAACAGACATTGGGAGAGAGAGATATAGCGATCCATTCATTAAGTCAAACAGGCAAAAACAATTTGATGCTGACTGTACAGTCTGTACAGTCCGTACAGGCTGATGTGGCAGAGTTGTACGATCGTACATGTGGTGATGTGGTAGTGAATTATTGCATGACAATTGATCAAATGAGAGGTTGACACGTGGCACTGTTTGGGTAAGTGATTGGGTGCCACGTGGCCCAATCATGGGCTGCCACGTGGCACACCTTTATTGGTTTATTGGTTGTATGTAAAATTATTGGAGTCCGCAGGGTTCGACCCCCGGACCTCCCCACCACTTGAGCGCATTCACAAAGACTATCCGACCAATGGACCATGAGTCGTGACTTGATATACAAACAATTTTATATTTATTTAAGTTTAAATTATATGACCGTTGGCGGGGGGTCGGGCTGGGGCTTATCCCCGGCCCACGGTCGTTTGAATTGTATATATGACCGTGCTATATATTATATAGATGACAGTTTCTGTGCGCGCGGGTTTTATGTTTGTAAGCCACGGTCTTATGGTATTATACCATGTGCCCATGACCGGAGCATGGGGGGGGTTAATACAGTTGGAGCGGTTGAACTGTTAAGCCCTTTTTTCCAATACGCTCGGTCCTATGACCCGTGTGCCCAGGTGCTAGGCGGTTAGGGCGTTGGCGCGCCCATAACTGTCCTACAGTTTGAACCGTTGGCATGGTTGTGCTCGATGTTGGGTTTTCACGCTATTTATTGTGTGTGTGCCACGTTCATTCAAGAAGGGTGCGATTTGTAGATGCAGAGACACCAAGCTTAAAGGGGGGACTTCCAGGAGGCCTAACTTCTTCGTTTTTCGACCGATTTTGGTGTTGAAAGAGCCCAGCTAGGGGTTTTAGGACACTTTGAAGCCATTGGAGCAGTCAGTTGGTCAGTTTGAGCATTGCAAGGCATTTTTTTGAGAACTTTTGAGCAATTAATAAAAATGATCCATTGGAAGCTTGACCAGGAGATGTAGCCCAAGAGAGGGGTGAACTCCTTTATCAATTGTTGTGTTTTATGTGCTTATGTTCATTGGTTATGTTGTTGTCTATGTGTATTTTTGATGAGTAATCCCTTAATCTATGTGTCCCAAACTGATCTATTTGCTTTAAACACATAACATTTACATTGCAAAAATTTCAAGTATTTCAAGTCTTCTTCATTTTTAGATCATACATAGATCCTAAGGATTCTTTTTCCCATGTACTCCACTATTTCTTCTTTTTGAACATGGTGAACAACTCTCATCCTATCCTTTCTGTGAGAGAAAACTCTATACTTATGATCTCCATTACAGCCCCAACATTGCATACATGTCTCCCTTGGCCTTTGCCCACCTACTTCAGCCATCCTCGACTCCCTCAAAACTAGTTGTCCTTGAGGAATATTTCTGAAAAATTGTGGCTTGTTCCCCTTCATCATCTACTCCTTCTTAAACTTCCTCTTGTCTTCCCAAGCTCTTTGGAAAGTAAACTTTCATTTATGCTGATCGTATAAGCATTTTCATCTCCTTATAGTTTCTACCAAAGTTTTGGGATCATCACACTGGATTTTTTCACTGATAAAAGGTGGCATCCCACTCAGATATCTCTGGATATTGATTTTCTCATCCTTAATGAAAGGGACATAGTTCAACAGATCTATAAATATCCTTTCATATTCATCTATATTCATGATGCCCAATTTGAGTTCAAACAACTCTTTCATCGTTTTGTCATAGTATCTCTTGGTTAAGTTCTTCTTTTCAAAATGTTTCTGGAATTCCTTTCATGTGACATCCTTCTCTTTGATGTGTTTCACTTGCACAAGTTGATCCCATCACAAGGATGCATTTCCTTTCATCTGATAGATTGTCATTATTCCTTATGCATGAGAGGAATAATTATGCAATTGGAAATATTTTCTCATGCCAATTAACCATGTTTGATCCTCTTCATCATTCTCATTCTCTCCATCAAAAGTAGGAGGTTTGATCTTATTCATTTATCCTTTCAACTCATCCACCCCAAACCTCCTATGTTTCCTAAAAGGGTATGCACTTGAGCTATTGTGTGCTCTCCTATGGGAATTATTTTGGGAGTGTTGGTGATGTCTCCTATCACTCCTGGATCTTCCTTCCTCATCAGGTAACATGTGTCTCCAGGATTGGTTGGATTCACTTTCCTTATCCAACTTCTTTTCAATTCCTTCCAGCATCCGGATTATCTTCATATTGAATATTCAATTTTCTCCTTGGCTCTCTTAAGCCTTTATTTAACTGCCTGGTGAATTTGGACATCTTTTTGAAATTTTTTAATGATTTTCATCATGCTCACATCTTTACCTATTTCTTCCCTATGCCCATTGGATTTTGTCCCTTCAACACCCAAATGGACATACATTTCTGTACCATCATCCTCTGCACTATAAGTGTCCTATGCCTCCATTTCCTTGCACTATGTAACAATTTGGCTCGGTTATGACAATTCCTAACTCTGCAAAATGTGCAGTCAAACGAATTTTGTCAGGATATTAGACTTAATAATTCTCTAGAATAACTCAAACAATCTGATTCAACAAAAGAATATCAGATTCCATTTTTTTGTCGGTATTTTGTCGATCAAGAATCCCTACGGCTCTATCTTTGAGCCCTGTTTTGTTCAACAATTTACTTTCAATGCTAGCCCCTTTTTCCTTCATCCCTTCATTCGCATGTGACTATGATTGTGACCAAGTGCTAATAGTTGGGTGCTTATCCGGAGCCTTGACACTTTAGGGCTCCAGAGCTTCGAAGGTTTCCCATTCCACACATCACAAACATCACATAACCTTGAACAATGATTTCAGAGAGGATGGTGCATCTACGGTCCACATTCTCTGTTAATATCTATGGTGGATAAGATCTTCAGAACTCCGGGCTTTGGCATTTTCCCAAAAAAATTATAACAAATCTCTTGGGGTGCTGAATTGGTGAACTCACAAAGTGGGGTGGATCAATGGTTCAAGAATTCCCAACATTCTACGACTAACATTTACTATGTAACTCTGGGTTTTGGGAGTTCCAGACTGTCCATACTCTCAATCCTTCTAGAGTGCCAAGTCTTTGGACAACGACATTTGTTTCCAAGTGTGATTTCCTAATCAATGGTTGATATTAACTCTAGACCTTTGGGATTTAGACTTCAGGGTTTCAGGACTTCAAATATTCAGGTGTTATAGGATAAATCGGTATATGCAGACACTAACATATCTCCCTAGATCCACCTAGATCTAGAACAAAACAAGATAGGACATGACTCTTTCCCTAGGTTGCAATCATCGAATGTACTACCAAGAAGGAATGAGTGTCATACCTTTATATCGCTTCCTTAGGTCTTTGTTGTTCCTACTTCGCTCCGGTGCTCTTGTGATATCAAGTCCAAGACAACACAAACCAACCAAAGTGAAGATAGAAAAGTATATTCAATGACAACCTATGCATATGATGAAGGAGTTATGTGATAAAATAAGAGTGATTTTATGGGAAAGGGACATGCAATTGTATTTTATTAAGTGAAAGTAGAAGATACAACTAGATCGCCTTGATGTCGCAAGATTCCTTTTAGTGGTTCTTGGTTCCAACACACACACTTTCTCTACACTTTCATGAAGAAAATGTAGTATGGCTTGATGGACAAATGGAGGCCTCAAGCTTCAATTCAAACAAGGTTCCTCAAAAAATTCTTTCATCAATTGTCCATTCAATCTTGCTTAATGTCTTCCTTGAGAAACCCTTCATTATATAGGAGAAGGAGAGATGGTTAAAGGGATGAGGATGATCCCACTAAATCTGAGAAGTCAGTAGGATGCCAACCATGTGAATGCCAACTCATTTTCTAGAAGATCCTCTTCTAGAACCTTTGTAACTTCCTCTTACTTTTAAGCTTTAAAATAGGTTCACACCCTACCTATAAAACAGACTGCGAACACCTCACATGCTAGGTTTAGGGTTGCCTATGAGAATCAAGATTCTCACACCCTACAACATAGTCAACCTACGAACTCATCTTAAAAATATGAGTTATGGAAGAAGACAACAATCACTTTTCTCAAGAAAAAGGTCCTTATGAGAGCCTGAACACATAACTTTAGAGACACCACAAGAGTGACCAAAACAATTTGGAACAGAATGCCCCCAAAGTATGAGGCTATAACTCATGATAGCAAAAATACTTTGTAAAATGCATGTGTGTCAAAAACAAGGAGCGCATCTAATTGGAAACCTGCAAACAATCAAGCATCTGCAAAATATAATACTAGTTCTGAGGTAGGCATTCCCATGCTCAGACTACAAATGAATTAAATCACAAATGTAGGCCATGGACACCAATCATACACCATGGATCCATGTAATCAAAATGCTACATAGCCACCAGGAATACACTGTGGATCTATGTGCTAGAAGACTCAGATGAATACATAGCCACACAACATACAAAGTGGATCTATGTGTCAATACAAATCATAAATACTCCCTTGCAACCTGGACCAAAAAGATGAGGCCCAGGGTCTTCAATCCCATCATCTGAAAGTACAAATCTAGACATGTGGTTACATGTGTCGAAGTCGAACATGGTAGAAACCACTTGATTACCGGTCAGTGATGAAAATCGTTAACAAGTGCGAGGGAAATCACCATTGATGTCAATGACTCTTAAGGTACCTAAGTACAATCTGAATGAATGTGAATTAATGCGTTGAAGTCAAACACTCGGCGAAATCTCTCGATCAGGGATCAATGATGTGAATCCACTGTCGAAAGTGAAGAGACATGCCATTAAGGCATGCAGGTTCTAAGGTAATAAATGATTTCTAAGTCTTATTCCCAGATAATAAGTTGGAGTCGATGGAAAAATACTCGTCATAGGAGGGCCTTGAAGTATCCCCCATCAATGACATAAAATAAGTAACAAATTTTGAGGGTAAGTCAAAGTATGTGTTAGGGTCCTAACCCGCATATAGGTAGAGAAATATATTTGGATGTAATAAAGGTCAATATTAATAAGGCCTTTCAATAAAATAGAATAAGGCGGATGTAAGAAGACCTAATAGATGATTCCACTTCTAGAAGGATCTTACTCTAGATGCTTCTTTTGATAGACATATTTAGTATAAATAAGGGTCGAGGGTATGAAAACCCTAGCTTGGAGATTATTGTAATAAAGCATTGCTCGACTAGAGGTTGCCCCCTCGAAGAGGCCCATGAACATTGCTTTTTGAATCAAAGTGTTATTTTTGTTGTTGTTCTTATATCATTTCTGTGTTATTGTGGAGATTATGTTGGTTATATTACTATTATTATGCCATTTCTAGCATTTTACTTTTGTTTTGCATACCTTTTATATCTGGTATATTACAAGTGGTATCAGAGCACTTTCCTTGGCAGAAATTGTGGGAAACAAATTTTCAGGGTAAAGAAGTATTCCGGTGTCTTTAAGCCACAAAGATCTTTCATTACACACATAAACCCATGGTTGAGCGATTCATACATGCAGGAAATACAAGTGGTTCTTAAGCACACATCTGTTGTCCACCCTTGTAACCCCTATTGGTACCCCTTCGAGTGGTAGCGCATCAGACAACATCTGTGTACGGATCGACCTAGATTTCCTGAAGCCCTCTTTAGATAAATTGATTGACCACCTGACTGCTATAGTACCACCGAGAAGAACACTCGGGAAGATACTCTCTAGTACTTGGGTAGTCGGGTAGTATGGCTAAGGGTACAGTCTATGCTCCTTATTTATTGCCCTGATATATTGGGCCGAGTACTACTGTTGGACCCCACATGTATATCAAAGAGATATAGAAGAGGGAAAACCCTTGTCTCTAGAACCCTTGAATACCTAACCCTTGGGGGACAAAAACATAAACAAATTAAAATAGACAAGATCTATTTCTATGCAGCTATGTTCGGGTTTCCAAATCACTACACTTTTCTTACTGGTTAAGCATTTGGGGATTTCATCTCTGTAATATTCTTCAAACCGGAGTATAACTCCGCATGTGGAAAAAAAAAAAAAAAATTGGAAAATTTTTCACCATTATTTGAGACCTATTCCATTAGATTCATCTCTTCACCCTTATCACATTCATCCATATCATTTTTCAGAAAAAAACTTTACCCCACCCACCCCTTTTCAGTTTCCCCATCTTCATGGCCCATACCCATAGCCAAGACTTGGAAACTCGCTTCAACACCTTGCAATTTGGTCTCCTCGAGACCCAAAAATAAGTGAAACAAGTCAGTGCCAATGTTGCCTCCATCAATACAACCATCCATACAACCATAAATACAAACATGCAGTCCTCAATGGAGGAATTCAAACAAGAACTGACCACCCATCTTGAATCTTTCTTTGCATCACTCTACACCAAACTAAAGATCCCTACAGATGACCCTTTCTCTGACGCACCTTCAAATACTGAAGGTGAACACTCCTCCCATTCTCATACCTTTCATCACCATCACTTTCAACGTGACCTATGCCTTCCGTGGGTGGATGTGACCAAATTTGATGGCTCAGACCCCACTAGTTGGGTAACGCAAATGGAACATTATTTCTCTTTATACGACATTACATATGACTTGACCAAACTCTAGTATGGTGTTCTCCATATAGATCAAGAACGTTGCCAATGGTGGCAATGGAGAAAAACTTCTCGTTAAAGTTATATTTCTTGGACACAATTTGTGACTGAGTTTATGAACGCTTTGACACTAACACCAACCATTTGGACCATTTGACAAAGTTGAAACAATCAGGAACAGTGGAAGACTTTATAGCTGCATTTGAGCACCTAGCTTTTCAAACATAAGGAATGACTGATGCTTTCTTTGAAGAGTGTTTTATCAGTTTCCTCAAGGATGAGATTAGGGCCCATGTCCTCATGGCTCAACCTTTAAGTTGGGTGGAGGCTACTAAAAGAGATAAAGAAGCACAACAGGTTGTATCTTCTCAAAACTGAAAACCCTCCTTTATGCCTCGCCCTAAACCCGTAAATCCCAATACTCCCTCCGCCACACTAAAGATCCCAAAATTGACTAGGGATGAAATGGTTGAACACCAAATCAAAGGCCTTTGTTATAAGTGTAAGGAACAAAATCTTTTTATGGCCATCTCTGAGGATATTTCAGAAGAGGATGTTGAAACTTCCCTTGTGTCTGAGTCACCTGAAATCACTGACATAACCCCTCCCTCAGACCCTCCCGAAGTAGAACCAGTCATTTCCCTCAATTCTCTTAGTGGATTCTCCGCTCCCCAAACCCTCAAGTTAATTAGTTACATCAAGCATCGGAAGGCCATCATTCTGGTTGATAGTGAAAGCATCCATAATTTTATTCATCGCCACATTGCCCAAGAAACTCATTGCTACATCCATGCCGTCAACAATTTCCAAATCATGATTGCCAATGGTGGTTCCATGAAATGTGGAGGACGTTGTGAGAATGTGCATCTCCAAATTGGTGACTACCACCTAAAATCCCATATGTTTTCTATCGACATGGACGGTTGTGACATGGTGTTGGGTGCCGACTAGCTAAGGAATTTGGGTCCCATTCTCATGGATTTTAAGGGATTAACTATGCAATTTGACCAGGAAGGACACTAATATAAATTTCAAGGCATCACCGTTGGTTCACCTGAGATCATTATTTCCCATCGCATGGAAAAACTTCTCAAAAAAGGTCATTCTAGTGTCATTGCCCAACTCCATGCCATGCAAGTAACAGAGACACCCCCGGTACATCAAGACCTCCAAGCCCTCATTTCTAAACATCAAATGGTATTTTCCACTCCCCAAGGCCTCCCTCCTTCCCGTGGTGTTCATGATCATTCCATTCCCCTTGTACCCGGAATCCTTCCTCCCAATATCCGTCCGTATCACCACCCCTTTTCACAAAAAAATGAAATTGAGAAAATGGTCCAGGGACTCCTTAACGTCGGCGTTATCCACCCTAGTATGAGCCCTTACGCTTCTCCTATATTCATGGTCCTAAATAAAGAAGGTTCTTGGCGAATGTGTCATGATTTTCGTGCCCTCAAAAAACTGACCATTAAAGAGAAATTTCCCATTCCTCTCATTTATGACCTCCTGGGTGAATTGAGTGGCGCCCAAGTCTTTACTAAACTTGATCTTTGCTCGGGCTATCACCAGATACATATGAAAGAGGCAAACATTACCAAGATAGCATTTCAAATTCATGAGGGCCACTATGAGTTTTTGGTCATGCCCTTTGGCTTGTGTAATGCCCCCTCCACCTTCCAAAGCCTCATGAATCATGTCTTTCGTCCCTTTCTTCGTCATTCTATCTTAGTATTCTTCGATGATATCCTCATCTATAGAAAAAGTTGGATAGACCATCTTACTCATGTGGATCAAGTTATCCATCTACTCTCTCAGCACTAACCATTCCTGAAATAGTCTAAATGTGCTTTTCGTGCCTCTGAAGTAGAATACTTGGGTCATCTAGTTGGCAAGGATGGCGCCAGGGTGGATCCAAAAAAGATTGAATCTATGCAAGACTGGCCACACCCAAAGACTCTCAAAATCTTGCATGGATTTCTGGACTTAACAGGGTATTATCGCAAGTTTGTTAAGAATTATGGAAATATTGCAGCACCTCTCATTGTTCTCCTCAAAAATAACTCTTTCACTTGGACTCTAGTCATTGCTCTAGCTTTACAAACCTTGAAGATGACCATGTGCACCACTCTGATTCTGGCCCTTCCTGATTTCAAAAAAACCTTTGTGTTGGAATGTGATGCCTCAGGGAAAGGAATTGGTCCTGTCCTTATGCAAGAGGGTCGACCTTTGGCCTTCACCAGCAAGAAACTATCTTAAAGGAATTTGGGCAAACCCATCCATGAAAAGGAAATGTTGGCTATTCTGCATGTCGTTGATCTGTGGTGCCCTTATCTCTTGGGGCAACGCTTCCAAATTAAGATAGACCATCAAAGCCTCAAGTATTTTCTGGAACAATGCATTTCCTCCCCGTAGCAACAAAAATGGGTGAATAAGCTCTTTGGATATGATTATGAGATCATTTACAAGAAAGGCAGAGACAATGTGGTGGCGGATGCACTTTCCCGAAAATATGAAGAAGAAGGATCCCTTTTTTCTCTTTCCTTCATTGTACCAAATTGGCTCCAAGCTGTTCGCCAGGAATGGCTACAAGATCCCAAAAGTTCGCATTTGATCCAACAATTGTAGTCCAATGCTCCAGCTTCCCATGGTACTCTTGGCTCCAGGATGAGCTTCGATACAAAGGCCATTTTTATTTAAGTAAACAATCAAATCTTAAATCCATGGTAATTTCTGAGCTTCATGCTACACCCACAGTGGAGCACTCCAGGTTCACCAAAACATATGACGGGGTCAAACATTCCTTTTTCTGAGATGGTATGAAACAACACATCCGTAATTTTTTCGTTGAATGTGATGTGTGTCAATGCAACAAGGGAGAAACAATTAAATCTCGAGGCACACTACAACCGCTTCCGATTCCACCTGCTATTTGGAAGGATATCTCTATGGAATTTATTATCGGCTTACGCAAATCAGGAAATAAATCAGTCATAATGGTGGTTGTTGATCGCCTTTCCAATTATGCTCATTTCTTCACTCTTCAACACCGATTTACTGCATCCACGGTGGCTCGAATTTTCATGGACCAGATCTTCAAGCTTCATGGCATGCCGCACTCTATTGTTTCTGATCGTGACCCAACTTTCACAAGCAATTTTTGGCAAGAACAGTTCAAGCTACAGGGAAATTGCATCTCAGCACAACTTATCATCCCCAGATTGATGGTCAAATGGAAGTTGTCAACAAGTGTTTGGAAACATATCTGAGGTGTTTTGCCTCTGAAAAGAAAAATTAGTGGGCTCAATGGTTACGCCTAGATAAATGGTGGTACAACACTTCCTACCATACAACTACACACATGCATCCTTTTGAAGCGGTATATGGACAGAAGCCACCTTCATTTCTCTCATACTTACCGGGTACCTCAAAGGTCTAGGCGGTTGACCAAACACTTGTAGTTCGAGAGGCCATTCTCCATACCCTCAAAGAGAACTTGGTCATGGCACATAATCGCATGAAACAACAAGCAGATCAATGTCGCTCTGAATGTCAATTTGTAGAAGGGGATCAGGTGTTTTTGCGACTACAACCTTACAAGCAAACTTCCCTCAAGGCCGAGCATTGTCAGAATCTAGCACCAAAATTTTATGGTCCTTATACAGTTCTCAAGCGTGTGGGACAAGTCTCCTATCAGTTAGCTCTGCCCAGTCATTTGAAGCTACATCATGTTTTTCATGTTTCATGCTTAAAGAAGAAGATTGGAACTAGATTCCAAATTCAAACCAACCTTCTCGAGTTAGCTGAAGAAGGATCCATTTGGCTACAACTAGAAGCAGTTTTGGACCAGCGTGAGCATCGCCTGTGTCAGAGAACCATCAAGGAAGTGCTAGTCCAGTGGAAAGATACAACTCCAGTAGATGCCACTTGGGAACCAACTACCATTCTATAGCAGTTTCCACATCTCAAGCCTTGAGGACAAGGATGTTTTTAAGGGGACAGACATGTTAGGGTCATAACCCGCAAATAGGTAGAGAAATATATTCGGATGTAATAAAAGTCAATATCAATAAGCACTTTCAATAAAATAAAATAAGGCGGATGTAGGAAGACCTAATAGAAGCTTCCGCTTCTAGAAGGATCTTCCTCTGGATGCTTCTTTTGATAGACATATTTAGTATAAATAAGGGTCGAGGGTATGAAAACCCTAGATTGGAGATTATTGTAATAGAGCACTTCTCGACTGGAGGTTTCCCCCTCAAAGAGGCCTATGAACATTTCTTTCTGAATCAAAATGTTATTTTTGTTGTTGTACTTATATCATTTTTGTGTTATTGTGGAGATTATGTTGGTTATATTACTGTTATTCTACCATTTCTAGCATTTTACTTCTCTTTTGCATACTTTTTATATCTGGTATATTACATTATGAATATGATTTGAAGTGGACACAAGGAAGGCCGACATGGTAAGAATGGAAAACTGGAGATGGCAAACTCAATGGAAGGCTTGTTTGGACTTCTCTTGAAGATATGAAGAACACGACAATGATCTTGGAAGCATGACTCAAAGACTACCCAATATATGACCTTGTAGTAAGTCAGATGAGATACAAATGGATTTCCCAACCGTAATTCAAATGATGAACAAGGAGTGTCATGTTCAAGAGTGACGCTTACTACCACTAATACAAATACAAAGGCATATCCCTTTCCCAAAATTTCCTCCACCATTTCTGGCGAGTTCCTCTTTATTTTTACACAAGATTGAGGAGGATAACATATGCTTCTTAATGTAAGCTCATCCTTCAAATGATTCCCTCAGAGTATGTTTAATGAACCCTAAGAAGGAGAGGTTCGGTCCCATAAGGGCCTTTCAAGGTTTGTTTAACGAGTCAAAAGATAGAAAACTCGGGTGTTTTTCATGTTTTGAGAGTCTGAAAAAAACTTAAAGAGAACTCTTTCAATTCCTTTTTCGTAAATTAGTTCGATGAGACTGAAAAAGTGGTAAACTATCTCCCATCGAATGTTTTCTTCAAATACTTTTACGAGCGTGAAAAGAACAAGATCGCTTGGCAATCTTTTTGTTTTATGGAGCGTGAAAAGAGCTTAAAGGATGCTCCCTTGTTTTCATTGTTTTCGTGTTATCGTAATGAGTATGAAAAGACGACAAAAGTATACTCGGTTGCGTTATGATGTATTTTACAGCATGAGAACGAACGGAGACTGAGCTCGAGGTTTTCCCTATAAAACCCTAAAAAGGTACTCGTACATGTGACAAATATAAAAAGAGAAAAAATGATCGTACACCGTCGTTCATAATTCTAGGTCGGCTATCTGCAAAAAACCATGCTCACAAAGCCATTAGGGTATTAGGTTTTTAGGAAAAAGTAATAAAAAAAATATAAAAACCAATGAAAAATAGTAAAAAAGTGAATAAATATGGGTAAAAAAGGCTTTTTACCATTTCATTGTCACTTTGCCAAAAACCTATCTAACACACCTCCTTTTTTCCCAAATTTCATCAGTCAATTGTGGGAGCTACAAGTGATCATTTAGCAAATGGTTTCATCCAACGAGGTAATCTCCTGATTCTTCAACTTTTTCATGGATCACTTTTGATTTTTATTGGCAAATTCTAGAGTTTTGAGTCCATTTTAGAGTTGGTAGGTGCACTCAGGCATTCTCAAAGGTGGTCCATTCGGGACCTGCAAGAATCTAAGATTTTTGCAGGTGGGCGTTAGTACACCTGCGAGAATCTCGCATTTTTCAAAAGCTTCACTTGCGAGGGCCGAAAAGTGGATTTTTGTGCAAGTTTTTACTCAATAAAAATTTATTCAAGAGGTTAAAAAGTGTTGCTAACTTCCTTCTCATGGCTCCATTGCAGGTATTGATCATCACGATGTTGGAATGGAAGGAAGGGGAACATGAGGAGGATGATTCCATTGTCAAAAATGATCCATGTACAGTTGCTTCCCTCTAGGAATGTGGGGTCTTAAAAGATTTCAGGATCAAGGGCATGAGAGCCCAACTCAGGTTGTTAGAGTACCTGGTCCACATGTGGGATGTTGACCAACAAGTATTTCATGTAGTTATCCACATGCTTACACTAGATATTGAGGATATCTATTTTCTGATGGGTTTGTCATGGCATGGATCAGTGACTATGTTCGTCGACATTGTGTTCTTGAGGCAGAGAGAAGCAAGGGTAAAGTTGCCATTTTGGGGGTCCAAGACTTGACTCTATGGACTATATTATTTACCATTGCAAGTATGGCTGGGAGCATGACTCCAAACATGGCTCTCCAGAGCTATTTTGAATATGCAATAGAGTGCACAGAGCCTCGGGTTTTTAACTAGTAAGATGCAGTTCTCTACAGCATGAATAGGCAACTAACAAAGTGTAGAAGGGGCGACCTGAAGAAGTTCGGGTACGGGTCAATTTTTGTGTCTTTCTTTCTTGAGAGGGTTTCATTGTTACGTCTACAGGTGGATTGGGGTTTATCGGGTCCACAGGATTCGAGGATGATGAGGTGGTGTAACCTCATGGTCCAACATGTAGAAGGCCCTATTATCAAATATAACGATTCGTTTTTTGACTAGTTGATGCCCCATATGCTAATGGTCGATGACTATGCCTATTTCAGCTTATATTTACAAGGAGATCCAGAGTTAGTTCTACCTGAGGATGCTCAGTGGGGTGACTTAGGTAAGAAGTACACATTGTGCTCTTTTTTAATTTTTTTTGCAAATTTTATTATATAAAATGTTTTTATGTTTGCGATCCAAGGACTAATCCAAAATTTATTTTGACAACAAAGATGTGGGGCCGTATCGACCACCAGGGACATATCCCATTCAAAGGCTAGGGGAAGTGGCTCCAGTGGAAATATGTGGTGTTGAGGACTACGAGGCGATTGAACAGAGCTTAGAGGGACTGACTGCAGATGTCTCAGACATCACTATTGGAGAGATCCCGAGACGCTATCAATGCAATACTATGGGCGTGTCTGAGTCTCTTAGTCGACTACTCCATAGGGTAGCCCGAGAAGTTGTGTGTTACCATGAGCGTCATCCATGATGCTATTTTATAGAAGCCACGAGCTTCATATTTTGAGATTTTGGTCTTTGGACATCAACTTTTTGTAAAAATATTTTGATCGTTATATACATATATACGGATTCTACCGGCTTATTTTGTGCTGGATAATACATGTGATGTGTGATTGGTTTTATAGATGTCTCAGATGTTTGTCTAACACATAATTAGCTAAAGTGTCAGTCAATGTATTTAGACATCTAGGAAAGTGTTGATATTCGATATAATCAAAATAACATTCCAAGAGGCGAATTCATAGATATATCCATAATAAAGTAGGACTTCAGATAGAATGGACATTACTTAACTATAGCACTACTAGCTACGAATTGAGTCATATAACCAGGTGGCAGATACCAAGTGAAATAACATCAGTTAGCAATTCAATGACGATGTTATATTATGCAATATTATTGGTCGCACGATCGAGGAAAACACCTCATAGACTGATGAGTTTGTTTGTAGGTGCATAAATTGCCCATGCAGCATAAGCTAAGTTTTGAGTACTACGACTAGTGCCATTGACGAAGCCAATGTGGGGTAGAAAAGACTCAGACATTTGGAAACCAAGAACAATGCAAGGTAAGTCGTCGAGGGTAGAAACCAAATAACGAAAAAGCACACTAAAGTGACACACAAGAGTATGATACAATAAAATATAAGAACTTATGCACAGATGACCTAAGCATAGTACTTCCTTAAGTAAAGCCCATTTTTGGGTTCACTCAAAGGGATACCATCATAGTCCATTAACTCATAGGCTCCTTTCTCCAACAATCTTCTGATGATATAAGGACCTTGCCACATAGCCTCAAATTTTCCGGATCCTAGCAAATCTTGATCTTGTTCATAAAGGAGAACTAGATATCCTTTAGAGAACATGTGTGGTTTGGCATGTTTCTCAAATTGGGCTTTGACGCATTTCTTCTGGGTTTCTATAACTAGGGTGGCATCACGATGGGTTTCGTCTAATTGCATAAGATACAACAAACATTCTTCTTCAGAAAAAGTGTTTGGGAGAAGTTCAACGACGATATTTAGAGATGGTATCTCACATTCAATGGAGAAGATGGCTTCTATACCATAAACTAACTAGAAAGGTGAAAACCTAGTAGCAGACTTGAAAGATGTCCGATAAGCCCACAATGTCGAAAACAACATTGTGTGCCAACTAGTTTTGTGAATCCCTATCATTCGTCGAAGCATAGTAATGAGGACTTTGTTTATTGATTCAATTTGGCCATTGGCCTGTGGGTAATAGGGTGTTGAGTTTTCATGGTGAAGACCCAAATTTTCGGTGAGTTCGGACATCATGAAGTTTCTAAAGTGGCTATCGTTATCAGTAATGATAGCTTGGGAAACACCAAACTGAGCAATGATATGATTGAATATGAATAGTTTTGCATTCTTTCCCGTATTGTCGAATGTCAGCATTGCCTCGGCCCACTTCATAAAGTAATCTACAACTACAATAATATATCCATGCCCCCCGACCGAGTGAGGGTGACATGTCATGAAATCGATACCCCATTTCGCAAAAGGTCCAACATAGACTACAGGGTGTAAAGGACCAGGGTGTGATCATATTTTGTTTTTGTATGGTTGGCAAGCATGGCATTTTTGGATAGCGATAATACAATATTTGAATAAAGAAGGCCAAAAATATCCATCTCGTAGGATCTTTTGGGCAGTAGCATCCCCAGACATGTAACCACCACATGCTCCAGAATTGTAGTCATTCAAGGCTTTCTCGGCTTCATCAAATGTGAGGCATCATCGAAAAATAGATTCAATCCCATGACGATAAAGAGTATCACTGAGGATAATATACTGACGGGCTTGGTAACGTATTTGACGATGGTCAGTGATAGACAAATCGGGCCAGAAAGTCTGAGTTTGGAGATATATAATGATATCCCCATACCAAAGGTCGTCGAAATGGATCAGAAAGAGGGGTTCATTGGGTAATGAATCCTCTGCTACATTTTCCGTCTCAGAACAGGGAAGGTCACATATCAATTTGAAAAACAATAAGGATTTATTAGACTTAGCATGTTCGAACTCTAAGTCGAACTCCTAGAGTATTACGATCCATTTGGAGTATTTTCCCCCTAGCAACTGGCATGTAAGAATGTGTTGCATAGGGTTATAACTGGAAATCACAGTAGTCTTGCGTAAAAGGATATAGTGATGGAAACATTGGACGACCACCAAGGCCAGTTTTTCAACATGTAAATACTTGGTTTCGGTAGTCATGAGATTTTGACTCAAATAATAGATGACATTATCATCATGAGAATCATCCTTCTAGACTAGAACCATAGCAATAGTAGAGTCTGAGCCTGCGAGTAAAGGAAATAATCTCGACTATAATTGGGTGGGAAAAGTAGTGGGGTACGGTTTAAATTCAGTTTCAAATCGTCAAAAGCTTTGTTGGCAGTGGTATCCCATACAAAATGATAACATTTTTTGAGCAGTTGAGTAAATCCAAGGGTTAACTCATCGTAGTTTGGGATGAAACGATGTATAAATTTTTCTTTCCCTTACAAAATCTGTAGCTGGAAAAGTGAGGAAGGAGGAGGGAGATTAAGAATTGCATCGAACTTCAAAGGATCTACCTTGATCCCTTGATGTGAAACAATAAATCCTATAATTCGGTCGAATTCTACACAAAAAACACATTTTTGGGGATTTAAGCATATACGGTAAAACCGACATTGAAGGAAAATCGCTCGGAGGTGTGTTGGATTATCTACACAACGCATGGAATGAGCTGGTAAGTCATCAAGATATGGATGCATAATGTGATTTATATCATGGAAGGCATAAGACATAGCACATTGAAAAGTTGCGTCAGCAGTCTTTAAACCAAAGGCTAGTTTTTGGTAGGCGAAACTGCCCCAAGGACAAATAAAAGCAGTCTTGTGTTGGTCTGTGGGTACGATATTGATTTGATTATATCCGGAGAAACCATCCATCAGAGAAAAGATTTCACTTCCGGCACAATCATCGACGATTTGGTCAACGAAGGGGGTAGGAAAGTTGTCTTTAGGACAAGCTTTATTAATGTCTCTATAATCAACGCACACACGGATCGTACCTTGTTTCTTGTTAACCGGAACAAGATTGGAAACCTAATCAGTTAGAGAGAAAGGGTAAATAAAGACAGCTTTAAGAAGTTTCTCAACTTCAAGCTTGACAGAGGTTTCTTTACGCGGGTGGACTGGACGAGGTCATTGCCGTACTGGTTTAGCATCTGGGTATGTCTTAATTTCATGTACAAAAATGTCAGGGTAAATACCCAACATTTCTTCATAGCTCCATGTGAAGATATCACGAAATTCTTCGAAAAGAGACTTGCAGGTGACAACTTCATCATGGGAACACGAAGCTCCGATATGCACATTTTCGACAACTCCAGGTTTGATGGATATGTCCAGGGGGATGGTGGGTGAGATATTACTTAGGTTCCCTTCGTAAAACATATCGTGTATAGACTCGAGAATGGTAGAAATAACGACAACGGTCAACGAAGTCGTGATCCATTGGTAACTGTCAATGGTGTGTCGTTCCAGGAAAAGAATGAAACGATGATGTCCACCATCCCAAGGGTTATCTTCCATGGACATAACAGACATAATCATCTCGTCTGTAGGAAAAATGACGCGGAATGGACCTGGAGATAAATCACCAAGAGAGGGGGTAGAAAAGGTTTCCGATTGAATGGTTTGATAAGAAGAATTGACTGGACTTAAAGGAATTTTGTTTCCATAGCGAAGATGATCACTGGGGTTGGGTACTATCCATGGGTCATAAGATGCAGGGGTTTCACGAATAGAGGTGGAAATCATGTTGATCTAGGTGACAAACGGATGTGGAACATCGGGTGGTGGAATGGGGAAAGTACCCATCAAAGAGGAATCTTTAAGAAGACCGACACCAACATTCTCATATCCATGGGGTGTTTTTGCAATGAAAGGTATGTTGTTGGTATGTGCATCAGAGTTAAAGAAGGCCAATTGGTCCACTGTAATTGTTTTTCCTTGATGCGGGAAATGTATGAAATGGAAAAGAGTGGACACAAATGCACATATAGAATCTATCTAGCTACGTCCAAGTAAAAGGTTGTAATCGAGAGGAGCATCAAAGACCTCAACTTCGATGTTGACCATTTTTCCTTCTAATGTAATAGGCAATGAAGGTAGGACACCATAAGGCTTAAATCCAGAGCCATTAAAGGTTTTGATCATTTTGTGTGATTCGGTTAAGGGGCGAGAGTCGATGGATTTCTAGTAGGAAATAGACATGACACACATCAAGGCACCCTCATCAATAATTGTTCTACAAATGTTCCTGTTGGAGACAATAACTTGTATTTGAAAGGTGATTTGAGGGGGTAACCTTGGAATGTGATCTTCCAAGTAAAAAATTATTAAATTTGTATCCATGAGGTCGATTCCACCAATAGATTTCAACAGTGCCTTCCATTGTGTAGGAAAACTCTAAAGGACTTCGAGGGCTGACATCGCGGATGGTGGTTGGGCCAGATCTTTGACAATACTATAGTTTTGGGCAACATGCACATGAGGATTGAAAGCAGACTTTCGGACAACACCCTTTGGGGGAGGGCGAAGAACTGTATCTAGGCTTAGTCATTCAAGATGAAGAGGACCATTGGTAGGTGGATTCGTGGGAGATTGTTGGACCAATGAAGGAGGTTTTTCATCAACCTTCTCTTTGGAGGAAGAATAATCTTTGGCTCGAGTGGTAAGTGTTATTTCATTCTTCTTTGAATCACTTGTACACATTAATACATAGGATGTAGTGGAGGGAGAAGTTTGGTCATGAATGACCAATTGGGCCTGTTGTTGAGAAGGGAAGGGTTATGACAACACCGTCTGGGTAGGTGGTTTCAGGGTTCCTTGAAGGAACTTAGTAACCTTGGCTCGTCTTGGACAATCCTTAGTGTAGATTGCCTGTTCTTCTGTGACAACTCCACCCATGGCGATGTCATGAGCGATGTCATTCACAAATGATTTCGTGAGCCACTCTACCAGTAACTAATTGAGAAGTTTGAGTTTGATGAGACAACGTCTCCATTGCCACTCATGAATGTGATCAGAGTTATGAGTGGCTTTGGTTTGTTTGAAAGAACTCAAAATTTCGGTTCCCATTTCATAATGGATCGGTAACTAGTAGTGGGTGAGGAAATCCATGGTGAGGGTGTTAAAGTCGGTGAAGAAACCTCGTGGTAATTCTATATACCACTTCGTGGTGGAACCTGTGAGAGTTTGTTGAAAAAGACATAAATGAATAGAGTCATCCATCAAAGAGTTGGATGAACACCAAAGGTGGAAACTCATTACATGATTGTTCAGGTCCTCTCCAATTTAGGAATGTTGGATGGTAGTTTGGCTGGTATCACGGGCCATTGAGGAGAGTGACTGATCGGATCATTTAAAATTCTCGACAGATCAGGGAGGTCGAGGGTGGATAAGAAGGGTAACTGTCTATTGATGTGTGGGTACTGGTGACTTTGGGGAGGGAGCCCTGTAGGTATACCAGTAGGACCATAAGAAATTTGCATATAATGTGAAGATCCGGGCAGATTCGATTGTTGGTGTGGAGGCAGGTAATTTATAGGGTTCTATTGGTTGGGTTTGTTCCCTTGAACAGGGGCGTAGGGTTGAGCGTTCGAGCCCCAAATAGGATTGAACGTACCCAGATATGGTTGGCCTGTACTAGGGGTTATGAAAGATCTAGCTTGAGGTTGTTGCCCCCCAGTCGAGTGAGGATTGTTTTGGATAATATAGTTCCAATAATGGGCCAAGGCTATAGGTATGTTATGTCCAGTGGGTGGGGTAGGTGGGGGTTTCCCTCCAATTAGGGGTTGTGTTCCAATTGGGATTTGACCTCCAGGGTGAAAATGTCCACCAACAGGAATATGGTAATTATATGTGAAAGACTAAATGGTGCCCCTAGGGTCGGTTCCTCTGATAGGGGATTGAAGAGACCCTCTGGAAGGGGGTCGAGGAAGTGTCGTAATAAAACCAGGAACAATATGGTGCCCAGAAGGAGTGGAAATTCCAGGAGTCCCGGATGGAATTTGTGTAGGAACGGGAATAGAAGCATTCAATGCATGATATCCGAGAGAAAGCATCGGGGTGACTCTGGGCGAAATCGGCGTGCCAATGGGGGCCTGGCTAGCCACCATATTCCTGGTATGAAGATTCGTAATATCTGGGACCATTGTATAATGGGCCATTTTAAGGGGGATAGTCAAGATGTGGTCGGTTGGAAGAGCGTCTGAACCAGGAAAATAATAGGCAGTAGTAAAAGGTATTGTGTCTAGATCGTATGTTTCGGGCAGCTCAGGTGTGACAGTGATATCAACGCCTACTCCTGAGCCAAAGATATCCCGTCTAAAAATTCCAGTAGTCCAAAAAGGATCTTGACCCTCAGGTCCTGTGAAAGTTCCAGTTGGTAATCTAGAAGACTCAACAACTATTTCTCCAGAAGAATTCACTAGAACAATACGTCTCACAGAGTCAGGAGGAAGTTGGAATTCCTCTCGAGAATTGGTAATTCGGAATCGTTCTAAAGTGTTAATTATGTCCACTTGTGGAGTGGAAACGTCTTGGAGTTGATACTTTTGAGGAGATCCCTTCGGTGAGTTTGTAGGCAAGGGTTGAGAACCTTCCAGATCTTCTGGGGCTAGTCCTTTCATTCTACGTGAATCGCATGGAGGGTCAATTGTGATTAGGTTAAAATGTTTATGACCTGCTTAATGGAATTACACCCTCGTGCAAGGTCCCACACATAATCGTGGGTATACCCTTCAAGGACCCCGAGTGATTCTAGCCAATGTTTATTCCAGGTACCATGAAGACTTACCCCTCCACAGTGACCTTGTGTAAGACTCTTAGAATATAGGCTACTAAGGTTACCACGAACAAAAATAGGGATGGAACTAAGAAAAGGTAAGCAACAAAATGAAAATAAAATACTCAATAAACGCCCAAATCAAATCTTTCAATGGAGATAAAAATAAAAATCGACAAGAAAAAGTCTCTTCAAATGTATATGAACAAAGAGCTTTTCCAAGAAACAAGCAATCTAAAGAAATAATAATCCCAACTTTTAATCTGATCAAACACTTTTAACCAAACAAGCACTCAGATCTCAGAATCAGAGGTAAAAGGTTGAGAAGTAAAAACTGGGAAAAATGATTAAGAAGAGTTTTCGATCTCCGAAAACTAATCAACCGGAAGATTTGAAGTCAAGAAACATTCAAACAATGGAAAAATAAGTTCTTCCTAGATGAACAAACAAATCTGGGCATCAAAGAGAACAAGAAGACCTGATCCAAAACTTTTACAAATGGGTTCGCGGCCTAGTAGTGGAGTACAGTGCGAGAATGAGGGATTCTCGCAGTATAGACACTGGCAGGGTGCGAAAAGGTCGCACTGGACTGAACAGTAGGGTGTGAGAATGAATTATTCTCACAGGCTATAGAGAGGTACAGTGCGAGAAGGGTTGTAAATTATGAAAATTTGGAAAAGGGACAAAAAAATTGAGTGAACTTCTAGGTCCAAAGAGTCTATAAGGGTAGTCTATAAGGGTCTCCTACAGACTCATAGACTAGTTGGCAGTGAAAAAGGTAGACCAAGAGTAAATGACCAACAAAAGACAACAAAAATGAGTTGTATCCCCAGTGGAGTTTCCAATTTTGTTATAGGATAAATCGGTATATGCGGACACTAACAGATCTCCCTAGATCCACTTGGATCTAGAACAAAACAAGACAGGACATGACTCTTTCCCTAAGTTGCAATCATCGAATCTACTTCTAAGAAGGAATGAGTGACATACCTTTATATCTCTTCCTTAGGTATTTTTTGTTCCTACTTCACTACGGTGCTCTTCTGAGATCAATTTCAAGACAACATAAACCAACCAAAGTGAAGATAGAAAAGTATATGCAATGCCAACCTATGCATATGATCAAGGAGTTATACAATAAAATAAGAGTGATTTTATGGGAAATGGACATGCCACTATATTGTATTAAGTGAAAGTAGAAGATACAACCAGATCGCCTTGATGTCGCAAGCGTCCTTTTAGTGGTCCTTGGTTCCAACACACACACTTGATCTACACTTTCATGAATAAAATGTAGTATGGATTGATGGACAAATGGAGGCCTCAAGCTTCAATTCAAATAGGGTTCCTCACACAATTCTTTCATCAATTCTCTATTCAATCTTGGCTAACCTCTTCCTTGAGAAACCCTTCATTATATAGGAGAAGGAGAGATGGTTAAAGGGATGAGGATGATCCCACTAAATCTGAGAAGTTAGTAGGATGCCAACCATGTGAATGCCAACTCATTTTCTAGAAGATCCTCTTCTAGAACCTTCATAACTTCCTCTTCCTTTTAAGCTTTAAAACAGGTTTGCACCCTACCTATAGAGAAGACTACGAACACCTCGCAGGCTAAGTATAGGGTTTCCTGTAAGAATCAAGATTCTCGCACCCTACAACATAGTCAACCTGTGAACTCATCTTAAATATATGTTTTATGGAAGAATACAATAGTCACTTTTCTCACTATAGAGACACCACTAGAGTGACCAAAATAATGTGTAACATCAGGGTTCTAAGACTTCGGAGGATTTATTCCTCCCACTCAATCATGAACCATTTACTCTAGAGTGTGAATTCCTGGGACCTTGGGTTCAGACGCTATGTGTCCTCTGTTCCCAACGATTGAGATTAACTCCGACCTTCGGGCCTTTGGGAGTTCTTTACTCAATTCTAACTGTAATACCTTTCCTCTAGAGTACCAAGTTTCCAGACTTCACGATCTGGTGCCACACATCTACTGGGGTCAAGTTATCATGGGCCCAATCTAGTTAAATTCTTCTCCCATATTTTAACTACTTTATGTATACATCAAGATTCCCACTACCCATGCTCGAGAGGAGTTCCACGTGGTGAAATACTAGAAGCAGGCATGTGGCCCAATATGACGGGTGACACATTTCACGTTCTAAATGGAATTTCTACCTTCCAGAGGTTCTTAACTCACTTAAATGTGGCACACATCCCGTGTTTCTACATTATCCCCGGTGACATCTGCAAGTCACATCACTTTTGGACTTTGGGTTTCAAAAGATTTACATTTGCACACTCCAATTCTTATGAACATAGAACTCTTGAACAACCTAATCTTCAGATCACTTGCATGCAGATTAACAGATCAGATATGTTCCTCACCATTTCACCTTACTTCTTTCTCTTGAATCGATCTAATGGCTATGATCTGTCTTGAAAACACAATCTAAATATATCTTTTTTCAGTGGTATCTAGGAGAAGTGGATAGCAGGACAATGAAGAGAAAAAAGGGCCTTTATTCAAGAAAACAATCGTTAAAATTGTTAAATGTATAGGTAAAAATGGTATCATTTCATGGTCCCATCACATACCTCCATGGAGACCCAACCAAGGGACCCTTTACCCTAGTCACTCTCACTATTCTTGCCTCTGAAGACCAAGTTGTGTGATCATTCTACTATGGAACATGTCTCTTTTCTTGTACATTCAAGCCAATTGTTTAAACATTATTTCATTCATTGATATTTGTACAAAGCACATTTTTTTACAGAAATAAATTATACTTATCCCATCTCACCCGTTGGAATCATTTCACTTAGTGGAAGTCCTAATCACCCTTGCTCAAATAATTCACACTAAGTAACTATACCTTCATAATCCTAGTTGTTTGTATCACCTCATGTATCTCAGTGCCCTTCATTGTGATCCCTAAAATTACCACCCTCAACTACCTATCCATTTGAATTCACTAATCCTCAATATCAATTTGTAAAATACTCACTATATTTGATAATTTCCATAACATCATATCATCTTATGTCGAATTGGTTTTGACTACTACCAATGTCCACCATCAATCATGCTCCACCCAAGAGAAGTCTTGGTCCTCATCCTCACTGAACCCTTTTCCACCTCATCCAAATTATCAAAATCTATCCCTGATTTATAATTTAGTATATGTTCTATCTTCTCATGATTCCAAGGGACACTTGTTCCTTTGTGTTCACACTATCATTCTTATAGATACCAACTTCAGTTTTATAGGAATATCAAGGTATCTTGTACCTAATTTTAATCGACAATGATGGACCCTAGCTAGGAAAAATATATTATTCATCATCCTATGATCTCATTGACCCTCCTACTATTTCACATCAACTCATATACACATTATCACGGGTCCTAGGTTTGTTTTTCAAAATCTTGATTCAAGTTATTGCAATGGATGGTCAATTTCATGGCACTGCATTGATATTTTGTTGCATCATACTTGCATTGTTTTATTCCCTTCTACAGCTCCCTAATCTCACAAAAGACACAACTACACCGTCTTTTGTAGTCATAGTGTTCCATCAATTTCACTATTCTATTTGAGAGCTAGATATATACAACCATAAAATATCTAGTAAATACCTCCTCTATTGCTTAGATTTGAAGATGATGCTTGAATTGAAAAAAAATGTATCAATTCATATCACATATCTTTTCTCAATAAATCCACATGCATTGCATAATTAATCCATTGTTTAGAACTTCAAAGGTCATGCAAATGATCAAGACAGGAAATGAGAATGACAATTAGGGTGCCTTGACTTACCATGTAGTTGTAGTTGTATGACAAGACTTGTTAATGGTTGCATATACTCTTTGATCCACTTACACTTCATGATTTCATCGAGCGGGTAAGGAGATGGTTTTCGTAGTCCCCTAATTTGACTTATATATCCCCTCTTGTAGAGATGCTCATATGATGGCCTCCGTGTTTGCGTCCATAATTTTCTTTTGTAAGACATAGAAAACTTCAATTTGCTTAAAATCTTGGATCAACATTACAAATTCATTGTATATGCCTAAAAAGTTTGAAGTTTTTTAAAAGTATTTTCTGATATATGGATTTTCTGATATAGGGATAGTAGAATTATTGTTGTTCCCTAACCATTATATATTTTTGGACCCCTTTATATTTTAGAATAGTTAGGCCCTAAAAAACTAGTTCATCCACTTCATTAATATTGTGATTCTTATCCATTATACAAACTCTATTTTTTTTTTCTTTTCAAGTTAAAAAACAAACATGCACCCATTACCCCTTACTATAAATATATTATAAAAACATGTTTTTTTCTTTTTTTTTCTAATCATATACACAAACCAAATTGGTTTCAAATAAAATAAAATTATATATATATATATATATATATATATATATATATATATAGTTTTTGTCGTTTCTCTTTCATATATAAAATTAGATTATGTACGGTACCTCGTCTTCATATAAAAAAATAAAGAGAACTAGTTAATCTTATAAATTTCATTTAATTTGGAATTATATAAAAATGTGACTAGAATAATGAAAATAAAAGGAAAGAAAATAAAATTTAACAATTTTTTTTTTAATTTAACAGTAATTTTTTTTAATATTATAATATTTTTAAATATATATATATATATATATATATATATATATATATAGACCAATTTACTTAATAATTTAGAATGACTTGAAATTGAATTTATGGAACTGACCATAAAAAGGGAAGTAAAATGGAAAATATTTAGAAGTAACTGAGAAGGGAAATAAAATGAAAACTATTTAAATGAAAGAAAACTCCACTTGAGACTATGCCTAAAAATATAAGATGTATTAATGTAAAAATGGAAAGTAACTCTAATATGTTATGTATAAGAAACATGTGTGAATAGAAATACAATTATAAAATGGATAATAACACCTTATATATAATTAATAAAATTTGTAAATGGATAATAATAATAAATAAATAATAAATAGTAAGTTGTATATCATAATAATAATAAAAAATTAGTAAATTTAGTAAAGAATCAAATGTGTAAGGAGTTATAGAAGTTTAGGGGATCATTTTTTATCTCAAAGAAAATTACAAAGTAAGTTATGAATGAGATTTGAGTAAAGATACTAACAAGTAGGTCAAGACACTTGCATTATACCAAGGGTTGAAACTTTTTGACCCAAGGTGAATTAGTGAACTAATTGCAATCAAGGATTTAGTAATATTCATACATTGCCCCATTTTACTTGATGAATATTTATAAAGACTCATTTGATGAGTACAACAAAAGTTTAATCTCTTTGCATTAGAGTTTTTCCACGTCCCAAGAGAAAGAGATGAATAAGCTTATCACTTCACCAACAAAGCTTTCCTCTTGGAACGTGAAACATTGAGAACAAAAGGAGGGGTTTCCATCTCCCTAATTCCTTAAGAAATTATTTAATTATCCAAATTTTTGCATGCCACAGAAGTGGCAAGTCAAATTTAATGAGGGATGATATAATTCAAGGTTCAAAATAATACTATGTATCATTGTACATTTCAAGTGTAATGAGGAATCAAGTCTTTCAATTTCGCTTTAATTCAACCATGGGAGAACGTGGGATAATGGAGCTTGTTGGTATGGATGGTTTCCTTATGTGAATTCCCTTGTTTTCCCTTGAACAATACTTTAAGGAGAATAGTCTATAAAATGTATACCATGTCCTAGGTCTTTCGACTTCTTAGAGAAAGATATGGTTCATTGCTAAGGTAAATTTGTGTTCCATAGCATGGGTCTATTTCCAAAGTAGTTTATCTTAGGTCTATATCTTCAAGTTCCTTAGTTCATTCTCGATAAATTCATTGAGGTGTCCTTTATCTTAGATAGAAATTGAAAGGAATCATGAACACAATTTTTTATTCAATCTATTTCTCTCCTTCTCAAGTGATAATTTCATGGTTTAAGTGTGGTCCTTAGTGTTTATAATGGAATTTAACAGAAGTATGGATTTGGAGGAATTTTTGAAATTTTCATTGGACATTAGACATTATGGTGACCCACCATGACCCAATTTTATGCCCCCTTTGTGAAATTGTTGATATTCATCGTGTTGTTCGATTTCAAGAGGTTCCTATTGGGGATAATAGGACATCCATATTTACATCTATAGGGAAAATCCACACCCAAGAGGAAAATAATAGTAATGGGATTGTAGTAATAATGGAAATCTTGCTTCGACAGAGGAAGAAAATAAAGGACTTAGAGTCTTAATGTAGTGCTTTGCACGACAAGGTACCAAGTTTGGATAGGGACCCTAAATCAGCTACATCCAACTACATAATTTACATTGGTTGAGATGTGGAGGATAAAATGGAGGAGAATATCCTAGAGGGTTGGATATGGATGGCATGGACCATGACAATTGGTCTTCTCTAATGAAAGAAGATGGAAGCTTCCATCAAGCATGTCTTTAAATTGTTTCAAGCTTTTTCATGTTTTCCATAGTTGGTCTTTTTTCAAATGTCGTTTTTATACTTTATACTTGTAGAATCTTTTGGACATCCTCTGCTAAGGAAAGTATTATCCTTATTGTAATTAGGTCGCAAGTTCTTAGGATTTTTTCTCAACACTAAATTGTGGGACAATCCTCATTTTTTGTATTATTATGTTGTCTAACACTTTTCTAGAAAAAAATTAATTATTCCTATTAAAAAAAGAAAATAATGAAATGTGTTTATATTATAATTAGACCTTTTATATAACATAGAAAGACAAAGACAATATGACATTGATAAAGATAATTTTTATGTTTGTGCACTTTTAACTCTTTTGGTCTTTAGTCAAATCTCACTATCGTCATTGGATTTCGAGGTTTTGTAAGGCGCAAAAGGTTCAAAACTCGTGGTAGTCAAGAGGAGACATCCAAGTCAGGCTCTTAGGAGGAAACACATGTTCTTAACCATTAGACCCACTCAAGCTATATATTTATATTCACAACTTAAATAATATGTTAGTTCTATAAAGTATGTTACTATAATGTTGTAAGAAGCTAATTCTATAAAATATGTAATCACAATTTATATTAATTCTATACAATATGTTACTAAAATGATAACTTTTAAATTATATCATTAAAATATATTATATTATGGAATGGCTTTGAAATTTGGAAATTGTTCATTTGAACATTTATATTATAAATTACAAGTTTAAATTATTATTTTTTATATTTTTTTTTTTTTTAATTTATTTGTTATTTTATATCCAAAAATATTAATTACATGAAATAAATTATAAAATTTATAAATTAAAAATTATATTGGCTCATGGTACTTAGAAAAACCAAATATATTTTACAACCTAATATTGAAAAGAATGTAACTTATCTTTCTTCCATTTGACATTAACAAATGTCTAGAACATATGAATACCTAATCTGATATATCATACAAAATTAAAAATATAGTAATAATAAATATAATTGTTATTAGCAATAACCACATCAACTTATAGATTTGATGCTTATACTAGCATATTGAAAATGTTTATATGGGCATATTGAAGATATTTTATCCTTACATATAAAATATTCTATTTTCTTCATAAAATTTAAGTCATAGAAAATAAAATTTTTATCACAAGATTGTTGAAAAACAATTAGGTGAGGAAATTGCACTTCACATCCAACATCACATGTATTTATTTCAGTCACACAAATTTAATGACCTCAATAAATAAATTTCATAGTTATCTAAGATGAAAAGTTCAAACTTAGGTTATCTAAGATTGGAAAAAATTTATATTATTAGAGTTCCACTATTAAAACTCAAAACTTAGATATAATTTAATAATGAAAAAATCACCTTCTCTTAAAGATTCAACAATAACACTTTCAATTGATTAACTAATAACATGTGTTATAAAAGTAATTTATATATTATAAAAGAATAATAAATAATTTACTTTAACATTTTATCAAATTAAAAAAATGAAAATATATAATATGGTGTTTAAATTTATTTGATACTTCAATTAAAAAATAAATTTAAATTAACATTTGATATTTTGAAATATATTAAAAAATAATCAACTTACACAAATCTATCCAAGAAATAAGAAAAATAAATAATAAAACAGGAAATTTATAAATATTAATGTTCTCGAAAGAAATAAATCTCAAATTTTGAAAATAATTCAAAAGTTTATTTTCATAGATAATATGTCTCTGAGTATCATAGTCCAACATTCCTTCTACATTAAAGTTTTTGACTTGTTTCATGGAAACCAAGTCATTGTAAAAAATGCAAGCTACTTTCTTTTATAACACTTAGATTCTGTAGCTCCATTATTGTTCAAGTATTATAGCAATTTCTCAAGCTTGTTTTACAGCATATAATTTTTTCTTCTAAATCTTATCGTTTTCGACATAATTTATGTTTCTCAAGTTCATTAAACATCATGAGTGCTACAGAGTCCTTTGGCATCATCTTTTTTTTTTTTTTTTTTTTTTAACTACTGCTACTGTAACTACGAATTTACAAAACACACCACAATAAATAGATAATTAATCAAAAAAATTGATCTTTAGGGAAAAAAAAATCAAATAATGCATACTCTATCAACCATCAAAAACACCCATAAACATACGTTGGTTTTTTATCCAAACCATCCTTTGTTCTAACGAGGTTTAGACCATTTCATTCTTTTCAATTCATGCAAGCTAGCGCGAACTCCTTTATCAGTTTGAAGAGAAACAGAAATTGCAGGAAGGCAACATAAAGTAAGAACAATGTTTTCCAATTTTAAAATATTTATAATTTCATGCTAAGGATAAAAAACTTATGAATATATTATAAACTTATTTTAACTCATGTTCCTCTCCACTCAATTAATATTATTATTCTATTTATCTATCTATTTTTTTTAAGGTCACTGTTCAAGGATTTCTGGTTAATTCTACTGAGGTATACATACCCTACCTCCCTCTCGATTTGAACTTGTGACCTGTTAAGAGGAAACACATTTCTTAACCATTAGGCCCACTCTTAAGAGGTTGACTATTTTTTATAATGACTTTTGTTGATTATGTTTGACTATAGTTGAATTAGGGTGATTATGGTTGTAATTACCCATGGTTGAATATAGTTGACCAGTTGACCATGTTTGATGATGGTTTCTTATGGTTGACCATGATTTAGTATGGTTGGATATGGTTGAACATGGTTAATCATATTTCACTATGGCTAACCATGGTTGACTATGGTTGACCATTGTTTATTATTGGTGGACATTTTTGAGCACTAGTTCACTATGATTGAAGGTGTTAGCATGGTTGAACATGTTTTTGAATGGTTGACTATTGTTCACCATGTTTGACTATGGTAAATGATGGTTGGACCTATAGTTGATTATGTTTGACTATCATTAAGCATGGTTGACCACATTTGACTATCATTGACTATAGTCAATCATGTTTTAGCATAATTGACTATGGTTGAAGAAGGGTGATTCTGGTTGACTATTGTGGACCATGTTTCACTATGGTCAATAATGGTTAACTATGGTTGACTTTAGTAGTGCAATTTTTATTAGAATTGACTTTAGTTGATCATTCTTGACTAAGCATGTTTAAATATGGCTAATTATAGTTGACCATGGTCGACTATGATTTAGCCTGTTTGAAATCCATCCTTAATGTTGATTATCAACTTTCATTTACTAAGTTTGACTATAGTTGAATTTGGTCAAACTGTGGTTGCCTTTGGTTGAGCTTGGTTGACTATAATTGACATGTTTTATTATAGTTGTGTGTGGTTTACCATTTTTTACTATGGTTGAGTTTAGTTGATTATTGTTGACCTTGATTAGCCATGATTGATTATGGTTGACTTTTCTTATAGTTTATCATGTTTGACCATGGTTGACTATTTTTACTATGGTTGACTATAGTCAAACATGGGTAACTATGTTTGACTATGATTGACCATGGTTGACCATGGTTGACTATGGTTGGAATGGTTAATCATGTTTGACTATGATTAACAATGATTGACTATGGTTAACCACATTTAACAATGGTTTAATACACTTGACCATGTTTAATTATGGTTAATAATGGTTGGCTATGTTAGACCATGTTTAATAATGGTTGACTATGGTAGACCATATTTAACCATGGTTGATTATGTTTGATAATGGTTGACTATGGTTCACAATGTTTGACTATGGTTAATGATGGTTTGACCATGGTTGATTATGTTTGATCATTGTTAACCATGGTTAGCTATGTTTGACTATAGTTGACTATGATTGACCATGTTTGACTATGGTTTAATGTAGTCAAATATCATTGAATTGTTACATTCTTCAGTGGTTATAATTCATTGGAAATTTCATGAAGGGTTGGCCATGAATTCATGAAGGTTTGACAATGGTTAATTATGGTTTTCCATGCTCTACTATGGTTAGCCATATTTGGCTATGGTTAATTATACATTACCATGGATGATCATGTTAACTATGGTTGGTTAGTGTTAACTATAGAAGAGGATGTAGATATGGCTTGACCATAGTTAACTATGATTACCAAAAATGAGTAAAGATGAGTAAAATTGACAATGTTGATTAACAATGTTTAACTATGGTTAACAATACTTGAAAAAATTGTCTTTAATGTTCAATACCTTGTACATTAAAAATTCAATGCTACCACTAAAATATATATTGATTTTAATTTTTAAAAAC
>ML783176.1:498042-517302 GCA_009831015.1 Picea engelmannii
ACGATAGTACTCTAGCAATAAACAACATTCACTCAAAGAAGACTCAGTGGTCTCTACATTTTCCACTATTTTCTCTAACTATATGCCCAAACCATAGGAAACTATCATGAAATATTGTTTCATGGTCTCTATCACTTGCTTGGCCTTTCTTATGTGGTTGTCTCTAGAATGAGTAAGATAGAAATCAAATTTTCTCACTCGCTTGGTCTTTCTTAAATTTTTAGAGCTAAAAGATTCTAGATAAAAATGGAATTGGATAATTAGCTAACAATTTGTGCCTTTTCTAATGAAACATAGCCAAAATATGATTAATCAAGTTTGTCCTAAATTATACTAAAACCATTGTAAACAAATTATGTTGATGTCATACATAGATTCAAAACCCCCAAAACACACAAACATCATACATGGATTAAAAACCCCAAATACACAAACATCATTCTAGTGATTGAAAAATGAAACTTACATACATTCCCCTCAAACATCATTTTTTCCTGGACTAAATGATTTTATTCTTAACTAATGAGAAGCTTTGAACAAAAAGCAAATCAAAGTTTTATGGGCAAAGCCAACTTTGTTCAAGTAAATAAATTAAACATTAACATTATCAACTGATTTATCTATATTTATTTTCAACACTGGTAACTCATTTTTTATCTACATTTATTTTCAACAAAATGGACAAAGCAAAAAAAAACCATCTACATTAACTCCTGTATAATATAATTCATCCTCATTCAACATTAGAGTTTCCTTAAATAACAAATTCACATTCTTATTAAAAGTCTTGTATATGTGTTGAACTTTAGGTAGGGTATACGTCCGTAGACTTTACCAATCAAATCAGTGGATAGTGATTAGTAAAATCTACAAAAATATACATACCTTATTTCTGGGATTTGAACGTGTTAAAAAATACATATTATTAAAAAATTTAATTTTTTTTTACATAAGTTAACCATTGTTAACATGGTTGCAGTTAATCACACAATGTAGGGATTGACATGGTCACAACTCACATTTATTGCCCACAACGATCTGACGAAGATCCTTAAATTGCTATTTATAAGATGCCGGATTCAATAGTCTTTCACTTGCTTTACGGATTCAAGAATCTGACTGAGTCGAGCGAAACTCTACAAGTGTTACAGGGCTTCAATCTTTTTGGCTACAACATTGCTTCTCATCGAGTGACTTGACCACGAGATATGGCGGACCGTCCGTAGAACAAGAGGCCAAGGGAAGAAGATGAAGAAAATCTTATGTCTGGGCCACCACCAAATATCGCTACGAATCCATCGTATGTACTCACTGATCTCCAGGATGAAAAGCAACCTCAATAAAAACAAGATTCATCATCCATTACTTTCTGCGTCTGCTAGAGCTGCCAAATATTTACAGGGATTATCATTTACATTCCATTCCTGTAGAACCATTCCTGTAGAAAGTTTGAGCTATTCAGACGACATGGAGATGAAATTTCACCCGTTATCTGTGACAACAATAACCATATGGATCAAGGTTCCGTGTGGCGGGGAGAATCAAATCTGTCTGGTATAATCAACCTAATAATACATTTTTAATAGTGCATGTGTTGTATGATCCAGAAAGACGGCTAAAGGAAAACGCAGACATAATAAGCCTTGAAATACAAAAACCTTCAAAACAACCAAAACATTGTTTTTTATACTACGCTGATAAATAAATTCTGTTTTAAATGTGTCTATACCAAGGTGATAAATCGAGTTTCAAATGTAATTATGGAGAAAACCAAAAAAAATTCAGAACAAAATCAAGTTTGTCTTTTGTCATTAGTGGACAGCAAGATCGGAGTAGTTTTCGTACCTCTCACCAAGAGTTTAATTAGAACAGAAAACCTCTAGCCTTGACTTTAATTAGACCACCAGAAGAGAATGCTCGCATCAATATTGTTTGTGACATTGTTCCTCCATAATATCCACTCTGCTCTCTCTTCTCATTTCATCCTCACAGGAATGTGCAACATAAATAATAGCGGCACCATGAATATACACTGTTGTAAGAGAGAAACGTGTCCAATTCCGAATAATATCGCTCTCTGTACATCTGATAACGTATTCTAAATTTAATATATGCTTCTGGCTTTCTTTCCACACGTCAAATTCAGATGGAATGGAAACTATCCTGATTCCAGTTTCCCAAATGGCAAAATTGTCTCATTCCAAATTTAATATATGCTTCTGGCTTTCTTTCCACACGTCAAACTAAGATCCAATGGAACCAAGTATCCTAATTCCAGTTACCAAATGGCTATCATTGTTGCAGATAGAGGATGTTGGATGAAATGGCTATCATGGCTATTAAAATGGTTTATCGTTATAGTTAAGGCTGGTACTAATCTATACGACTAAGGACTCTTTGCTTTACTTCAGCGAAAATGCATAACATACAGAAGAATGCTTCCTGAACATTCAAATGTTTTTTTTGTCGATATTTCTTGAATATAACATTTGACACGACATTTAATATGGAAAATAATACAACCCATTTGTACTTATTCTAAAATATATTTTTTCACACATATTTTGGTAAATTAGCTTTTCTCAATTTTGAAAAAGTTTTATTGAGAATTGAAGTTTGACCTTAAGTTTATTTTGAAAGTATTGCCCTATAAAACTTAATTTTATAATTAATGGAATTTTGCTTATAATATGGGCAAGCTTTAAAGACTTACTTGCTAATCATTCATCTAACATGGAGTAGTAGGAAGGGATTTTAAGGACGTTGTTGTGTACTTATGATAATTATTTTTTTCAATATTTAAATAATAAGGAAATTTAGAAATTCATCTAAAAATTAAAGACTAAAATCACTTCTAAATTCTCAATGTATAGGATCTCCAATTCTAAATATTTTAAACAATCAAATTATTATTTTTTCTATCTAAAAGTATACAAAATCAAATTAGTATTTTTTCTATCTAGAAATATATGTAATTACAGGAACAAAAGAGTGTTGAAGTGAAATATTTATCTTGTGTCCATGTATGGAGGATTATCAAGGAATTTCTCAACCTAGAACATGGATAAGGAAAAACATGTGGTTTAAACATTTAAAGTGTCTTAAAAGAGATAAGGTAATATGGTTAGCATATTAATATCAAATAAATGAAAGCAAAGGAAAAGAAGAATAAAGAGGGGTTTAGTGTATGCATTTTACAATTTGTATCAGCCCTAAATAAATTATGTTGGCATATTTTTTTTCATCACGCATTAGCTATATTAATTCCCACCTTAGGATGAACACATAGAATCATACACATAGATACGATCAAATCACAAATGTTGAAATCCCTCCTTTTGAGTGTCCCTCACTTATTTAAATTGATATTAAAAGCCCTAAACTAGCTTTAGTGGTATCAATGGTCCTTTATTTGGTATCATGCCCTAGTTGATCACATTTTCTCCATAAACTCCCATTTGATTTGTCTCTAGCCCATGTCGGAAATGATGGCTCCCTTGCACAAAAGTACTTTTGTTGAGTTAGTGAGGAATTCAATTCTGTGAGCACAATCACATATAATCTTTAGTAAGAACACTTTATTTATGAGTCAATCTTGGTCAATTTTGATGTTTTCTTTAGACTCTTATGGGATTCCATTATCGCAAATTTTCCTTCCAAATTTGTATTTTGTATTAATACTAAATGCCCATTTTTCTTATGGTATAAAGGCATATTATTTTTACTTAATTGATGTTATAGAAAAATCCTCATGTTTCAACTAAAAGTACTAGATTTAGTGTTCATCTATTAAAATATAAATTATAAACACAAGTCTAAAATAGAACTAAATGTAGTCTTAAAAATAATCACCTAGCTAAGATTTTCAAAATGAAGAGTGAATACGAAATCAATAGTTGATTCAATCATTAAAATAGAAAACAATTTAATTTGTGTTTACTAAGAACATATGAATAGTCAACAATGAAACAAATTCACTTTCACAACAACACATGGTACTTTCACCTATCATGTCATGCCTTTTGGTCTCAAAAAAATTGGAGCCTCATTCCAATCGGCTATGACTTATGTCTTTCATGATCTATCCTACCTCATCTTAGCTTGTCTTGGATGACCTTACATCCAAATCAAAGAAGCGTTCCGAACACCTCAAACATCTTTTCATCATCTTTAAGAGGTCTAGAAAGTAGAATATTTATTTTAACCCCCTCAAGTATGTCTTTTGGGTCACTACTGGATGTTTATTGGGTTTCATCATTCCCCGACAAGGAATCATGGTGGATCCCTTGAGAATCGTAATTATGAGTGTGTTTCCTCCTTCAAAACAGTTTTGCCAATTGAAAAATATACAAGGAAAGACCAACTTTTGTGATTCTTCGTCCTTGACTATGCCTCTTGTGGACATGGATTTTTATGACTTTTATGTGAGGAAATCACGTTAAGATGGGATGATTAAGCTCAACAAGAATTTTACGTATTTAAATCCTCTCTATTAAAGTCCTCATTAATTGGTCCTATAGAATTTAATACGTATTATATCCTTTATCTATCTTCTTCATACATGCCTATCTAAGGAGTTCTTTTCCAATAAGGAGATTACTATGGAGAGAATGTCATATAATACATGAGAAAGAATCTATCAGAACCGCCCCTGAATTACAATCATGAGTAGAAATTAGACACTTTAGTCCATGTAGTCAAAACATTATGTCATTAAAGATTTTTAGAGACCACAAAAGTTATAGAAAATTCCAACCCCATGAAATAATTACTCAATCGATAACTTATCAATGGAAAGTATGTCTGGTGGATCATAATTTTCTAAGAATTTGATCTATATTTTAGTACTCCTAAGAGTAAGGAGGTGCTCATACTTACTGAGTTCATCACTAATTTGTCGTCAAACATCAAGAACCACTAGTGAATGACAACTTCTATGATGAACACTTTTTCTTAATATCATCCGATGACCCATGGTACAAAGATATCCTCACCTATTTGTGCATCATAATTTTTCTGTACATCTCTTATGGGATGATCACCAATGTATCTTTCACCAAGCCCCCCAGGATATCCTCATTGGACACATTCTATATATTCAGTGACTTGATACAATCCTACATCAATGTCTCACAGTCGAGGAGGATGAGTGGGTCCTGAGTGATTTCCATAGTGACACCTATATAGAAATCTTTTTAGGAATTTTCACTTCTCAAAAAATGGTCTACACTGGTTATGTTTGACCTACCCTCTTCCATAATTGCATTTAGGAACTCAAATGAAGTACGGAGTTCTAGGTATTCATTCACAAAACTCAAGCTCCACCAAATTCTTTAAACACTATCATTATCGTCGGTCCCTTCTACAATGGTCGCAAGTACATCAATGTGGCCATATATTACTTCAGCAAAAGGGTAGAGGCCATGCCAACATTAAAAAACATAGTAGACATTGGCACCGTGTTCTTCTTCATTCATGTCATCACTCATTTTAGGGTCCCCCAATAGCTAATTTATAATCATGGAAAACATTTATAGAATGAATCCTTCCAAGAGTTATCTTCCCTTCTTAGGTTCACACATAAGTTTTCTTCCTCATGCGATTTGCAATTAAACAACCTAGTTGAGGTTGTCAACAAATTCCTCAAAACCATGTTATAAAGGATAATCACTAATCACAAAACCAATTGACATCGCTTTTCTATAAACTTTGTGCCTACCAAACCAGCGTCAAAATTTCTATAGGATTTACCCCCTTCCACCTTATCATTGGCCTGGAAACAATTTTACCAATCGAGTGCAAGATACCAACCACATGGATAACATGCGAGCTATTGATGGATACTACCCCATAAAAAAATGCATCTTCTCCTTAGATATCATAGACAATGATCAACTCTTTTCATTACAAAGTAATGAAGCAACCAAGAATTTATCTAAGGCCACATTTGATCACCAAGTATGCCCTTGTTCATTTAGTGAGGGTGACCTTATTCTAGACTATGGTATCACCCATGATGCTCTTGGACTAGGGATGTTAGAAACACTTTAGTGTGGCCTCTTCATTTTTAAGAACTACCTTACTCAAGGAGAATACATCCTTGCTTACCTTAAGGGTGGCCTCTTTAAGGACCTCGTAAAATGGTTGTACTTCAAGAAATTTTATGTAATGCCCCCAACCACCAATAGGCTAGGCAACGTCATGGGGTAAACATCTATTTGCTATGATACCAATTTGTAACATTCTATGCTACCCAGTCCAAGCCATGCTAATCCAGATAATGCTCATGCTCAAATATACACAAACACACAGACAGACACACATATATAAAGTGAAATTTTTAATGAGACATAAACATTATATTCATACATATATTAATGCAGAAGAGACAATAACACATACAAATTTATAGATCATTTACATTCTGCTATCACATGACATAATGCAAAAATAATAGTAAAACCTTGCATACAATATTCACAGGAAAAACTCATAAGTATAACAACATATACAAGAAATACTCATCATTATAGCATGTAAAATACACAACATGTAAATGAAAATAGGATTGATACTTATCTTTTAATTGAAGTACACCAACTGTGTGCAGACCTTCCATGAATCTCACAGGATGTTGCATAGTAGTACATGAAGGATTTCCTCTAAGGAGCCACTTATGCCCATAGCTCACATAATCTCATTCCCCACATGCATATCCCACCCAAGGAGTGTACGCCTTCACTGTCACATAGTCCATCAGCTGTTACACCTCCATTTCCTTGGGCTTCAGCAACATGTCAGATTAAGAATTCTCAAAGCTCTGTAGTTTCTATTGGACTCCCTCCAGGAGAACTCACTTCCTCAACACATTCTCTCACCTGGAGAGAGTTGCTCAGAGACCTGAAAACTTTCTTCTTCTATCCACGAGCCTGAAAACCCACTTCTTCACTCTCTCTCCTCAACACATGATCATGGTGATGGAAACAACATAAAATGGGGGTGGGAAATGGCACTAACCGGACAAAACGCAGGCAACCCACATGGTATAGGTGCCACAAGGGTATCAACTCAGGTTTTTTGTAGAGGTTCGGGTTATTGGCATTCAACAATGCTAGACTGGCTCACTTCCTGCTTGTTCAATTCATCTTTGAGTCAGGGTAATGGATGGCCAACATCGTCCGGAATCATGAGATTGAACAATAGGGTGAGAATGGTTCGAATGCTCATCATGGTGAGAATGGTGAGGACGCCCCCCCCATAAATCTACATACATTTTGGATGAAACTTGGCTCTCTAAGAGAATCTTCCCCCCAGTTGGAACTCGTTCCCCTCCCTAAAGGAGCTTAGGATAAATTAATATCCTCTTTACAACTTTTTAGAATAATAATATATTATTCTACTAGGATCTTAAGCTTAGTCTCTTAGGCCCTACTCTTAGCCTCCTCCCTTGCCCAACCTAGTGGGGTCTAGTACCCCATACTCTTTCTTCATGGCTTTTCTACACACAACAATGTTGTTATATTAAATATATGAATGTTTACATGTACAAAATAGGCTCCTGGCCTTTAGCACCTAGGCTCTCGGCCTAATAAACACATAATCCTACCAGCTTATAAATACTCAACTAACCAGACTACAAAACATGTTACATTCATAATTACAACTGAGTCTCGTCCTTGGGGTATTACAATCCCATCCCCTTATTTTTGCACTGACCTCAGTGCAACTTAATTACACAACATCAAAAAGATTTCCAAAATCTTCAAAAATATGTGGGTAATATGCCCGCATTGCATCTCCATGCTCCCATGTTCTGTCCTCAAATTCGTACCAGGTCTATTGAACCTTTACAAGCCGTATGGCATGAATCCAGAGTTTGTTTCTCTTCTGGTCTAGTATGCACACCAGATGCACTTGTAAGGTGCCTTCTTGCTCCACCTGAATCACATTCCAATCAATCACATGATTAGCATCAGGTTTATATTTCTTGAGAAATGAGACATGAAATACATTATGAATAGTCATGCATGCAGGCAATGAAACCATGTAATCTACTGGTCCAATCCTTTCTAGAATTTCAAATGGCCCACAATATATGTATGCCAACTTGGAACAGTTTCCCAACTTCATGGAACTTTTGTTGGCTTTCACCTTTCATAAAACATGATCACCCACTTTAAATTCCTTGTGGGTTCTTCCTTTGTTAGAATAGATTTTATGCATGTCTTGGGAAACCTTCAAATTCTATTTAATCTTTGACACTTGCTCTTCCATTTCCTTAATCAACTTTGTCCCAACCACTTCTCTATCAGCTGGGTTGTCCCAACTTACTGGGGTGTTGTACTTTCTACCATAAAGTGCCTCAAATGGGCTCATCTTCAGTGATGCTTGGTGTCTGTTGTTGTAAGAAAACTTTACCAGGTGTAGGTAGCATTCCCATATGGATGGTTTGTTCATCACATACGTTCTTAACATATCTTCTATCACTTGATTTACTCTTCATGTTTCTCCATCAAACTCGGGATGATAAGTTGTGCTGAAGTTCAGGTTCATTCTGATCCTTTTGAATAATCCTCTGCAAAACATTGAGGTAAATTTTGGGGCTCTGTCAGACACAATTGTCTTGTCTATGCCATGAAAGTGTGTCAATTCCCTCATATAAATATCAACAACATTAGATACCTTGTGAGTAGTCTTCAAGGGAATAAAATGGGCATCCTTCGTAAGCTTATTCACCACCACCATGATGGAATCATGTTGCTTGTTTAATCTAGTTAATCCTAGTGATGAAATCTGTTGTCACCACTTCTCACTTCCACCCAGGAATTGGTAATTGTTGTAGCAACCGAGTTGGGTGTCTATGCTCAGCTTTGACCCTTTGACAGTCCACACATTTGGCAATGTATTCTGCAATTTATTTCTTCATGCCTGGCCAATAGTAATGGCTCTTGACTATTGAAACTATTTTCTAATATCTTGGGTGTCCTACATAAGGTACACTATGCATCTCTTTTAAAATCATACTCCTAAATTTCATAGAATTTGGTACATAAAATCTGTTTTTGCACAAGAGAATTCCATCAATTCCCAATTCACAATATTCATCTTTTTGCTACATTTTACCTTGCTGCAATTTAGTTACTAATTCGATGTACTGCAAATCAACTTTTGCAGATTTAGAAATTATTCCTTTAAGATCTGTCTAATACACGATAATGGTTGTAGCATGTAGTTCATGCACGATCATGTTGAGTGCATAAACCGCTTTGTTTTCCTTTCCTTTGATGTTCTTGATATCAAATTCATATTCACAAAGGAATTCCAACCATCTACTATGCCTAGCACTCAAGGTAGACTGGTCAAAAAAATCTTTCAGACCATTATAGATTTTTCTCATCTCAAAACATCTTCCCATGAGGTAATGTTTCCATTTATTTAATGCGTTCACTATGGATGCCAACTCCATATCATGAGTGGCATAGAACCTTTCATGATATTTCAATTTCCTAGATTCAAAACATATCACAAACGCATTCCGACTGAGGATTCCAACTAGTCCTTCTTTGCATGCATCTGTGCAAACCACAAATTCTTCATTCAAATATCCAATCTTCAGAATTGGAGCACTGGTTAACAATTGCTTCAATTGTTGGAAGCTCATTTCACATTATGTTGTCCATTGAAACTTCTTCCCATTTCTTTGCAAGGAAGTGATGGGATGAACTATTCTCAAAAACCCTACAATGAACTTTCTGTAGTAGCCAGCTAGACCCATGAAGGATATGACTTCTGTCACACTCTTAGATGTTTTCCACCCTTTAATGGCCTCAATATTTTCAGGGTCCACTGCTATCCCTTCTTCAAATATGATATGCCCTAAATAGTGAATTTTGTTTTGATAAAATGATCACTTGCTCAATTTGGCGTACAACTGATGCTCTGTTATAACTTACAAAACCAACCTCTATTTATGCTCATGTTCTTCTTCCAAATTGGAATATACAAGGATGTCATCCAAAAATACAATGACAAAACCATCTAAATATTCTTGAAAAATGCCATTCATTAAGCACATGAAAACAACTGGTGCATTTGATAACCCAATTGGAACCACTGTAAACTCATAATGACCATACCTTGTTCTGAAGGTGGTCTTGTTGATGTATTCCTCTTTAATCCTTATTTGATGGTATCCTGACCTAAGATCTATATTTAAAAATAACATTTCATTCTTCAACTGATCGAAGAGATCATCAATCCTTGGTAGAGGATACTTGCTATTTATAGTTACTTTATTTAACTGCCCGAAGTCAATGCAAAATATTAGGGTCCCATCTTTCTTCTTCGCAAATAACATTGGGGCACCCCAAGTTGACACACTTGGGCGTATGTATCCCTTCTTTAAAATATATTCAATCTACATTTTCAGTTCTTTTAGTTCTGATGTACTCATTATGTAAGGAGTCTTTGGGGGTAGTCCTGGTATCTCCTTGAACACATCCTCAAAATATTCTAGGACTGCATGATCCTCTAGATTTGGCACCTTATCCTTAGATGATTCCCCCATATGGGCGGCAAATATTTGGTAGCCCTTCTTTTAACACTTCTTTAACTGCAGTGCTAAGATTGTTTGGACAATAACTTCCCTGGGAATTCCTTGGATTGCTCTCTACTTTCCTTCCTCATCCAATCAAGTGAATGCCTTCTTATGATAGTCTAATATGGCATGGTGTTGGGTCAACCAATCCATGCCAATTAGAAAATCATATGATCCCAAAGGAATTATGTTCAAATATTCCTTGGTACTCAGTCCATTCATGCCCACTATGATTTAACCAACTCAACAACCTTTCTCTTAGCTCCTGTAGCCAGCTGCACCAACCAAGATTTCCCATGCTTACTTCTTGGTAATTGAAATCTTTCCACTACCTTAGGATCTATAAAGCTATGACTATCCCCCCGAATCAATTAAAATAGTAAGGGCATGATTATTGATCATACTTTAAACTTCAATCATGTGTGATTGAAACTCAAGTTTCTTGTTTTCCAAGGCTGCATAGATCCTAGGTACCCTTATGCCTATGTCCTCCATTTTTTCTTCTTATTGAACATGGTGAACAACTCTCACCCTATCCTTTTTGTGAGAGAAATATCTATACTTATGATACCCATGACAGCCCCAACATTGCATAGGTGTCTTCATTGGCATTTTCCCACCTACTTCAGCCATCCTGGGCTCCCTTAAAATTGGTTGTCCTTGAGGAATATTTCTGGAAAATGGTGGCTTGTTTCCCTTCTGCCTCTACTCCTTATTAAACTTCCTCTTTTCTTCCCAATCTCTTTGGAAAGTAGGATTTCCTTTATGGTGATCATATAATCATTTTTCTCTCCTCATATTTTCATCCAGAGATTTAGGATCATCATACTATAGGGTAAAATCATGAAGATGGGTAATACTTTTGTTTGTTTTATGACAAATTTTTTTTTTATTTCAATAGGTTCTTCAACTTCCGGTAAACAAAAGTATTTTTTTTTATTTAGAATTTTACTTTTCTCTAAAAACAAAACTTGTGAAGAATTTTGTTAACTTTCTACTGACTATTTAAAGAAAAAATATTGATATTTGATATGTTAATTTGGCAACTGTTTGACAGTATGTTCCTTAAAAATGAAGGGAAATATAATGAGTTATTTTTTCTCACCACAATGTATCCATTATTAAACTTTTGTTTTTGACAAATGAAATATACTGTAGCAATCTACAAAGACTCTATTTTGTGATGAATATAGTTTTGAATCTAACAAATGAATATGATAATTTCTATAATTTTTTGAAGTTGACCAATCTGAAAAAGTTACATATTTTAAACACAAGTTTTCCTCCACCATGTATCTATTTTAATTTTTACTTAAAAATAAAATCTAAAAATACCCTTTTGAAGAGAACAGTTTAAAGATTATAAATATAAATTTTCCATAATTTTCCACCATGTATTTTTAGAGATATGGACTTTTCATTTCACCGAATCGTAATCTCACCTAATAATATTATGCAGTGATTTTTTTATAAAATTAAATAAAATTAGATAAAAACAATGAAAATGAAAAAAAATTATAACCAATGAAAGTAGATTCAATTTTAAAAATGTTGGTACCAATTCTGAAACTATATTCTAAGTATTTGTAGGATTCCAACACCTCCAAAGATGAAGTAATATGGAGAGAATTTGCAGTTTCCTGCAAACAAACTCATTTTCAGGTTTTCGGATTTTCAGCCAAAATATTCTTTCGGTTGAAACCTATTTTTTAATGAAACCCATTAAAAATAAACGTTCCGGCCAAAATATTCTTACCAAGGGAAAATAATTCATTTGAAAAACATTGTACATGAATTTCGAGGGTGTCATTAAATTTGACGTGCAAATTTTGGCCGAAAAAATTCCTAGGAACATTTTTTCGGCTGAAAAATTGCCGCTAGGAATTTTGGAGACCCGATTGTGATGAAAGTGTTACCCAGATTCACGATTTTACCCTATATTTTGTCACTGATAAAAGGTGGGAAACCACTTACATATCTATTGATATTGACTATCTCATCCTTAATAAAAGGGACACACTTTAACAAATCTATAAATCTCCTTTCATATTCATCTATAGTCATGCTTCGCAATTTAAGTTCAAAGAACTCTTTCATATTTTTGTCATAGTATCTCTTTGTTAAGTACTTTTTTTCAAAATGTTTCTTGAATTCCTTCCATGTGACATCCTTCTCTTTATTCTGTTGCACTTGCACAAGTTGATCCCATAATAAGAATGCATTTCCTTTCATCTAATAGACCATGATTCTTCATTCTTCATGAGAGGAATAATTATGCAATTGGAAATATTTTCTCATTCCAATTAGCCATGTCCTACCCTCTTCATCCTTCTGGTGATCTCCATCAAAAGTAGGAGGTTTGATATTATTCATTTCTCCTTTCAACTCATCCACCCCAGACCTCCTAGGTTTCCTAACAGGGGATGGACTTGAGCTACTGTGTGCTGTCCTATGGGAATGGTTTTGGGAGTGTTGGTGATGTCTTCTATCAATCCTTGATCTTCTTTCTTCATCAGGGAACCTATGGCTCCCTGATTGGCTTGATTCACTTTCCTTATCCAAATTATTTTAAATTCTTTCCAATATCTGCATTAACTTCATATTGAAGTCTTCTTATTTCTCCTTGGCTCTTTTAATCCTTTTTTAATCTACCTGGTAAATTTGGATCTTGTTTTTCAAATTTTTAATGATTTTCATCATGCTCATGTCTTTATGTATTTATTCCCTATGCCAATTGGAGTTTGTCCCTTCAAATCCCAAATCGATATCCATTCCTCTAACATCATCCTCCACACTGTAATTGTCATGTGCCTCCTCCATTTCTTTGCACTATGTAACAATTTGGCTGAGTTCTGACAATTGCTAACTCTTCAAAATGTGCAGTCAACTGAATTTTGTTAGGTTATCACAATTAATAATTATCCATAATAAATTAAACAATATGATTCAATTTATGCATGTTATTGTTTCCATAATCACATATAAAACATGTAAATTACCTATGAAGCTCCACTACTCTTCGAGGGGTAGAACCATGTTTGAATAAGTGAAGATTTACACTTGCACACTCCAATTATTTTGAACGAAAAACTCCAAATATTATGAAAGAAAAACTCCAATTATTCTGAAACACATCCCTTTTCATGAACGATCCAGATTAACTCCAGACTTTGGGAGTTTTCACTCTAGTACACTCCAATTCTTCCAAAAGTGTCAAACTTTCAAACTCCTATGATATCTATGACGCACAATCATTTGCGTGAAGATATGATGGCTAGGATATGTTCCTCACCACTGCACCTTACTTGTTTCTCTTGACTCAATCTAACGGCTTTGATCTGTCTTGAAAACACAATCGAAACACACATTTTTTCAATGGTATCAAGGAGAACTGGATAGTGGGACTATGAAGATAAAAAAGGACCTTTATTCAAGAAAAACAATCATCAAAAGTGTTAAATGTATAGGTAAAAATGGTATCATTTCATGGTCCCATCACATACCTCCATGGAGACCCAACCAAGGGACCCCTTTCCCCAATCACTCTCACTATTATTACCTCTCAAGACCAATTTGTGTGATCGTTCTACTAGGGAACATGTCTCCTTGCTTGTACATTCAACCCAATTGTTTTAACATTATTTCATTCATTGATATTTTTACAAAGAACATTTTTTTACAGAAATAAATTATACTCATACCATCGCACCTGATGGAATCATTTCACTCAGCGACAGTCCTAATCTCCCTTGGTCTAAGCATTCACACTAAGCAATTGTACCTTCGTAGTTCTAGTTGTTTGTATCACCTCATGTATCTCAATACCCTTCATTGTGATCCCTAAAATTACCACCCTCAACTACCGATCCATTTGAATTCACTAATCCTCAATATCAATTTGAAAAATACTCACTATAGTTGATCATTTCCATCACATCATATCATATTATGTCGAATTGGTTTTGACTACTACCAATTTCCACCATCAATCATGTTGCATTCAAGAGAATTCTTAGGCCTCATCCTCACTGACCCCTTTTCTACCTCATCGAAATTATCCAAATCTATCCCCTATTTACAATTCAGTATATGTTTTATCTTCTCTTGATTCCAAGGGACACTTGTTCCTTTGTGTTCACATTATCATTCTTGTCGATACCAACTTCGGTTTTCTAGGAATGTCAAGGTATCTTGTACCTAATTTTAATCAACAATGATAGACCGTAGGTAGGACAAAGAGATTCTCCATCATTCTCTGATCTCATTCACCCTCTTATTGTTTGACATAAAATCATATACACATCATGAAAAGTCCTAGGTTTTTTTTTCAAATTCTTTATTCAAGTTGTTCCAGTGGATGGTCAATTTCATAGCACTGTATTGATATTTTGTTGTATAATACTTGCATTGTTTCATTCCCCTCTGCACCTCTGGAATACAAAAGACACTACTACACCCTCTTTTGTAGTCACAGTGTTCCATCAATTTCATTGATATTTCTGAGAGCTAGATATATACAACCACAACATATATAGTATATACCTCTATTTCTTAGAGTTCAAGTTGGTACTTGAATTGAAAAAAACTAAATCAAGCCATATCACATATCTTTTATCAATAAATCCACATGCACTGCATAATTAATCGATTGTTTAGAACTTCAAAGACCATGCAAATCATCACGATATGAAATGTGAATGACAATGAGGGTGCCTTAACTTAACATGAAGTTGTAGTTGTATGACGATACTTTTTAATAGTTGCATATACTCTTTCATGCACTTACACTTTATGATTTTATGGAGGGGGTAAGGAGGTGGTTTCTGTAGTCGCCTAATTTGACTTATATATCCCCTCTTGCAGACATTCTCATATGATGACCTCTTTGTCTGCGTCTATAATTTTCTTTTGTAAGACATGGAAAATTTCAATTTGCTTAAAATCTTGAATCAACATTACAACTTCATTATATATGTTTAAAAAATTTAAATTTTTTAAAAGGATTTTGTGATACAAGGTTAGTAGAATTATTGTTGTTCCCTAACCATTATATCCTTTTGGACCCCATTATATTTTAGAACATCTAAGCCCTTGAAAAAAAATAATGCATCCACCTCATTAATGTCTTGATTCTTATCTATTATGCAAACTCTATTTATTTTTTCCTTTCTAGTAAAAAAAAAAAGGTACCACCATCACCCTTTACTATAAGAATGTTATTATAATAAGATGTTTATGTGAATTTTTTTTATAGAAATATATTTGTTTTTTTATAATCATATACACAACCAAATTGGTTTCAAGTGTAATACCATAAAAAAAAAAGTATTTTTACAATAACATGGTTTTTTTTTAATAGTTATCATAGTTTTTATTTCACATATGTCGAAAGAAGGCAGCCATAAAATTAGAATATGATTATGTAAATTAGTTCGTCTTCATATCTCTAGTTAATAAAGAGACCAAGCTAACCTTATATAGTTCAAAAAAATAAAGAAGGTAAGCTAACCTTATAATTTCTGGGAAATTAAATTTAGAATTACATAAAAATGTAACTAGAATAATGGAAGCAAAAGGAAAGAAAATAAAATTTAGCAACAATGTTTTAAAATTTAGTAATAATGTTTTTTATACTATAATGAAAAAAATATAAAAATATGAAATTGGAAAAATAGAAAAATTTAATTGATAATTTAGAATGACCTAAAATTGAATTTATGGAATTGATCATGAAAATGGAAGTAAAATGGAAAATATTTAAAGAAAGTGACTAAAAAGAAAAATAAAATGGAAAATATTTAAAATTCAACATGATAATGTCCCACCTTAGTTTAAATGAAAGAAAATTCTTCCTGGGACGATGTCTATTTGCAAAATGTAAGATCTATTAATGCAAAAATGAAAAGTAACTCTAATATGTCATGTATAAAAAACAAATGTGAATTGAAATATAATTATAAAATGGATAATAATAATTATAGGAAAGAAGGATAATAAAACATTATGTATAAATAATGAAATTTGTAAATGAATAATAATAATAAATAAATAATATATAATAAATTTATATATACTACTAATAATAAAATAATTTAGTAAATTTAGTAAAGAATGAAATGTGTGAGTCATAGGTTTAGGGGATCATTTTTTATTTGAAAGGAAATCACCAAGTAAGTTATGAATGAGATTTGAGTAAAGCTACTAAGAATTAGGTAAAGACACTTGCATTATATCAAGGGTTGAAACTTTTTGACCCAAGGTGAATTAGTGAACTAATTGTAATGAAGGATTTAGTAGTAATTATCATATTCATACATTGCCCCACTTTACTTGATGAATATTTATAAAGACTCATTTGGTGAGTACAACAAAAGTTCAATATATTTTCATTAGATTATTTCCACGTCCTAAGAGAAGGAGATCAAGAAGATTATCACTTCACCAACAAAGATTTCATCTTGGAACATGAAACATTGAGGACAAAAGGAATGGTCTCCATCTCCCTAATTCCTTAAAAATTATTTAATAAGGGAAGTCAAATTTAATAAGGGAGGTCACAATAATACTATGTATCATTGTACATTTCAAGTGTAATGAGGGATCAACTCTTTAAATTTGCCTTTAATTCAACCATGGGTGAAGGTGGGATAAGAGAGCTTGTTGGTCTCGATGGTTTCCTTGTGTTCATTCCATTACCTTCCTTTGAAGAATAATTTAAGGAGAATAATCTAGAAAATATATACCATGGCCTAGGTCTTTCGACTTCTTAGAGGAAGATATGGTTCATTGTTGAGGAAAATCCATGTTCCATAGCTTGGGTCTATTTCCAATGTAGTTTATCCTACATATATCTCTTCAAGTTCCTTATTTCATTCTTGGTAAATTCATTGAGGTGTCTTTTAGTTTTGATAGAAATTGAAAGGAATCATAGACACCATTCTTTAACTAGTCTATTTATCTACTTCCTCAAGTGATAATTTCATGGTGCAAGTGTGGTGCTTAGTGTTGACAATGGAATTTAACAAAAGTATGGAATTGGAGGACTTTTCAAAATTTTCGTTGGACATTACACATTATGGTGAGCCACCATGACCCAATTTCATGCCCCCTTTATTAAAGTGGTGATATTCATCATGTTGTTCGATTTCAAAAGGTTATTATTGGGGATAATAGGACATCCATATTTACATCTATAGGGAAAATCCACACCCAAGAGGAAAATAATAATAATGGGATTGTAGTAATAGTGGAATCTTTGTTTCAATAGACGAAGAAAATAGAGGAAATAGAATCTTAATGTAGTTATTTGCACCACAAGGTACCAAGTTTGGATAGGGACCCTCAATCAGCTACATCCAACTACATAATTTCCATTGGATCAGACGTGGAGCATAACTTGGAGGAGAATATCCTAGAGGGGTGGATATGGATGGCATGGACGAGGACCTTTGGTCTTCTCTAATGAAAGAAGGTGGAATCTTCCATCAAGCATGTCTTTAAATTGTTTCAAGTTTTTTCATGTTTTTCGTAGTTGGTCATTTTTTAGATGTCCTTTTTAGACTTTATACTGGTAGAATATTTTGGACATCGTTTGCTAAGGAAAGTATTATCCTTATTCTAATTAGGTCACAAGTTAGGATTTTTTCTGAACAATAAATTGTGAGACAATCCTCCTTTTTGTATTATTATGTTGTCTAACACTTTTCTAGAAAAAAATTATTTATTCCTATTAAAAAATAAAATAATGGAACATGTTTATATTATAATTAGACCTTTTATATAACCTATAAAGAGAGAGACAATACGAAATTGATAAAGATAATCTTTATGTTCGTGCACTTTTAACTCTTTTGGTATTTAGTCAAATATCAGTATCACCATTCGATATCGAGCGTTTCATTCTATAAGGGAAAAAGGTTTGAAACTTGTGGTAGTCAAGAGGAGACACCTAAGAAAATCTAGCCATGTTAAGCATTGGTGTGGCTCATGCCATGTGCAATCCTAGTGTGATTTTGATGACGTATATGCCCCCGATTTGACATCTTAGATGCCCCTTGGTCATCGTTTCTTAGACCATAGGCTGATCTCGTTGATAAATGACACACTAGAAAACAAACAAAAAATATTTTGGTCTTTAATATTGTAAGAAACTAATTCTATATAATATATAATCACAAATTAATTAATATAATAGTTCTATAAAGTGTGTTACTATAAGGTTGATGTTGTAAGAAGATAATTCTATATAATATAATAACAATAATGTATTTTTAAGGTCACAACCAATCCAGACACCAAATTTGTGTATAAGACCCCCTCCGCCCTGTGATTTGACTAGTAAAATCTACAGAGGTATACATGCCCTACATTATTTGTATTTGAACTTGTGACATCTTAGGAGGAAATACATGTTCTTAAGAATTAGGCCCACTCAAAATGTATATTTATAATCACAACTTAAATAATATGTTAATTATGTAAGATATGTTTCTATAATGTTGTAAGAAGCTAAATCTATATAATATATAATCACAATTTATATTAGTTCTATACAATATGTTACTAAAATGAAAACTTTTAAATTATACCATTAAAATATATTATATTATGGAATGGTTTTGAAATTTGGAAATTGTTCATTTCAAAATTTATATTATAAATTA
>ML783176.1:522981-552045 GCA_009831015.1 Picea engelmannii
TTTGTTGATTATCAACTTTCATTTACTATGTTTGACTATAGTTGAATTTGGTCAAACTATGGTTGGCTTTGGTTGAGCTTGGTTGACTATAATTGACATGTTTTATTATAGTTGAGTGTGGTTTACCATGTTTGACTATGGTTTATTTTGGTTGATTATTGTTGACCTTGATTAGCCATGATTGATAATAGTTGAATTTTCTTATAGTTATCATGTTTGACCATGGTTGACTATTTTTTATATGGTTGACTATAATCAAACATGGTTAACTATGTTTTCCTATGATTGACCATGGTTGACCATGGTTGACTATGGTTGGAATGGTTAGCCATGTTTGACTGTGATTAACAATGATTCACTATGGTTGACCACATTTAACAATGGTTAAAAATGGTTGACAATGTTTAACTATGGTTAACAATGGTTGGCTCTGTTAGACCATGTTTAATCATGGTTGACTATGGTAGACCATATTTAACCATGGTTGATTATGTCTGATAATGGTTAACTATGGTTCACAATGTTTGACTATGGTTAATGATGGTTTGACCATGGTTGATTAAGTTTGATCATTGTTAACCATGGTTGGCTATGTTTGACTATAGTTGACTATGATTGACCATGTTTGACTATGGTTTAATGTAGTGGAATATAGTTGAATTGCTACATTCCTCAATGTTTATAATGCATTTCAAATTTCATGAAGGGTTGGGCATGAATTCATGAAGTTTTGACCATGGTTAATTATGGTTTTCCATGTTCTACTATGGTTAGACATGTTTGAATATGGTTAATTATGGATGACCATGGATGATCATGTTGACTATTGTAGATTAGTGTTAGCTATCGAAGAGGATGTAGATATGGTTTGACCATGTTTAAGTATGATACCAAAAATGACTAAAATTCACCATGTTGATTAACAATGTTTCACTATGGTTAACAATAGTTGAAAAGATTATCCTTAATGTTCAATACCTTGTACATTAAAAATTCAATGCTACCACTAAAATATATATTGATTTTAATTTTTAAAAACTAACTTACAACTCAAAAACAATGGTTAACGAAATATTATATTTAGGTATAACTTAGCCTATGAAGTTATAAACATCCATAATATTTTTTTAACCTAAGCTATATCTTGATTTAAATAAGCTATATCTAAATCGATATCTTGATTTCAAGAGTGAAAAACGAATATAAGGAGAAAGACCATATGTTAGTATCCAAATAAATCTTTTTGATTCATTGTATCCAAAGTTTTATACCAATCTAATCAAGTTATTGACTCATTGTATCCAAAGTTTTATACAAATCTAACAATCTAACCAAGTTATTAATATTAATTAATTAACAAAACTTATAACTCATTGTATCCAAAGTTTTATAACAATCTAATCACTCAGTTTTATACCAGTCTAAACAAGTTATTAATATTAATTTATAGTATTAATTAATTAACAAAAAAAAACAAATTGAATAAACTTTAAATACATAAAGTAAAAAAATAATTACATAAAATAATAAATTCACTAATGATGAAGTTATGAAAAGCTTTAAAATATTCTTCAACAAAGCTATATAGCTTAAACTGAATAGTGAGAAAGAAGTATAAGGTGGAAGAATAAGTGGTAGTCTTCAAATAAATCTTTCTCAGTTATTCTAAATCATTCTCAGTTATAGATTGATTAAAATCGAGCTCTCCTCATTCACTTCAATTAGGATATGTGATTGTATTTTTTTTTGAGAGGATTTTCATGCAGCAGATGAATTCTTATTCTGCGATTAAACAGCCCGTGGTTTTAACCAAGAACATAATATTTAACATTAACGTGGTTGTGTTCAAATTGAATAGTACTATGTATAATATTTCAATAAAGTAGAAAATCCCTACCATCGGGCAATACATTTGCAGTGGAATGAAACATTCTCGAATGGTGGAATTTTCCATTCGGACAATTTCTTTTGTGAGAACGTATTAGGTCATGTTGCCTCTAGAGCTCATTCTATAGCCCAATAATATCTTTCTGAGAATGTATTAGGTCTTGTTGCTGTCAGAGATACATTTTAAAGTTCAAAATAATCTCGTTTTCATAATGTATTGGGTTGTAGAAGTGCATTCTACAACCCAATAATCTCTTTTTCATAATGTATTAGGCCTTGCTGTGCCCAGAAACACATTGTATAGTCCAAACACATTGTATTGTCCAATATTAGGTGTTGTTGATTTTAGAAAGGCATTCTACAACCCGGTAATCTCTTTATGACAAGGTATTAGGTATTAGGTCTTACTGAGCCTAGAGACACATTCTACCTCTCAATATTAAATCGATATGTGATTTGGTGTCTAAATTCAATGTGGAGCCTAAATTCTAAGTTGAGAAAAGAAAGCATATATCCCATTACTGTAACGACCTCCTCGTTACGACAACAACTCTGAAAGAAGGTGCAATTTTTCTTTTTTCTTTTTGTGTAAGGTGTGTACGCACGTGTAGAAGTAACAACACACCTGACTCTACCTCACCACTCAACAACCAACAAGACGCAACCACGATGTTCAGCACAAAAAGACTGAAGGCACCCAATGAGTAACTGCAAAAATATACGACCATAGGCAGACGACGCACAACACAACATTAAGACATACTGGGGGTGCATAGTAAGAACACAGAGGGAAGAATCCATGGTGTTAGGGTTACTATTTATGCATAGGAGCATCTTCGATGACCATGTTCAGCTACGGTAGGAGCATCTTCCACCATAGAAGAGAGATCCCATTCAGTTGAAAGACCGCCATGCGGACCTTCATGTTGGATGTATAATCGCGAAGTGCGAAGCACATCGCCATATTCTCCAACCATGCCTCGGCGTCTATGCCGTCCGGGGCACCAAAGAACTCGGGAAATTTTACCTTCTCGAGTTCACGGTGAATGCTACCTGTAACGGCCGGTGTGCACTGCGGAACCTCAGCAGGTGCCGACGCCCTGGCCTCATCTCTGTCCAATCTACTGATCAACGCCTCAGACATGCGCTAGAAAGATCTCATCATCCCCACAACATCGGCAACTGTGATCTGCTCCTATCCAAGGACCTGCTCGCCTCCCTAGGGGTTAGACCCCTCAGGCGTGGATGCTGCTGGAGGTGTCATGCCTCCTCGCCTATCACCCCGTTGTCTACCTCTGCGGCGTCCTATAACCATGATTACCTGCACACACACAATCAGGTCAATCAGCAACAGAATAATCAAATATAATCATGTCAACGGAAGCCGTAGCGAATCCCAAGTCGTGGGTCAAACCCACTCTGATACCATATGTAACGACCTCCTCATTATGACAACAACTCTGAAAGCAAGTGAAATTTTTTATTTTATTTTCTTTTTGTGTAAGGTGTGTGTGCGCGTGTAGAAGTAACAACACACTTGACTCTACCTCACCACTGAACAACCAACAAGACGCAACCACGATGTTCAGCACCAGAAGACTGAAGGCACCCAATGAGTAACTGCAACAATATATGACCATAGGCAGACTGTGCACAACACAACATTAAGACATACTGGGGGTGCACAGTAAGAACACAGAGGGAAGAATCCATGGTGTTAGGGTTACTATTTCTGCACAGGAAAGTAGGGCGTTTAGTCTTATGTCTTCTCGAAAGAAGATTATACAGACTCCTGGCCAACTGCTCAGGCAGGAACTAGTAACCCAACCTAGTACAAGACGTAATCAAGATGAACAACAGGAAGACCTCGACGTATCCCAGTGACAACAAGCAATAAACGCCCCTAGGCATAAGGCGTACAACTAGCAGCTGCAAGCAGAAAACGAAACCAAGTGTTAAGTACAGTACAGTCTCAGAAGGAAGAATCCATCAGTAGAGTTTACTATTTCTGCACAGAAAATTAGGGATTTTAGTCTTATGTCTTCTCGAAAGAAGATTAGACAGGCTCCTGGTCAACTGCTCAGGCAGAAACTAGTAATCTCTGTGAGGTGTGTCGCAAGAGTGGAAACCATGCCTTTAAAGGGCCCGAGACTCTTGATACTACACATGATTCCTTACATAGGAAAATCACACACACAGACAAGTCTCCTAAGGCTACCAGGGGTGACTATATCCCGCCCGACACATCCGACCAAGCCACCAACTGATTACTATCAAGTGCAACATAAACAAGAAGGACGACTATGTCCTTGACGAATGGCGCACGACAAGAAGTACTCCGACAACGAACACCCAAGTTCAACATTGTTTAAATGAACAACCACCCTAATTGACTAACTCGGAGTGATTTATGGTACGTGAATCCAAGTTATTGCACCACATATGTTATTACAATAATTAAAAATTACAATAATTCTATCATGAAACATTAACCATCTATCATTATGTCACAATCCGGACCATGATTTTACAATTTTCCTACCTCTTATACGCTACAACCACTAAATTCATAATGACCTTACAAGATAAATTCCTTCACTAAGGTCCAATAGTAATGCACTAAAAATGACATCCTATTTATAGGTAATATCAATTGAAATTAACAACATACATCATAAATTAAAATGGCAATCTAGAATAATAAAATTTAAATGACAAAAGTTAAAAAGGGCATTATTGGATATGACAACTATTAATATTTAAAATAACAATAATTAAAGATAGCAATTAATTAAAGAGATCACTATATGGAAATAGCATCATGATTGTAGGAATCATCAATTGGAATTAGAATATACACCATAATTTTTCTAAAAACGCGATCTTATAATATAATAAAATCTAAAATGACAATGACAATCTATCCACATTACAATTGACAATAAATTAAGATAACCATCAATTAAAGATGTCAATATATGGAATTTCCTCATAACTACAGGTGACATTATTTTGAATAACCACATACATCATAATTAAATATGGCAATCTATAAACATTAAAATTTAAAAAGACAACAATTAAAAGGCAATATTCGAAATGACAAACTATCAATATTAAAAGACAATAATTAAAGATAACAAGTAATGAATATGTCAATATATATCCATAGCATCGTAATTACATATTATCAGTGACTGTAACGTTTATCAAGCTCTGCTAATTAGTAATGACATCCTGGCAATATCTCAGTGTATCTCTGCAATAGTTGATAATGACCTTACCTCTAATTTGCTATCACACAGACATAAGCTGTACTAACACTTAATATAGTAAGAGGTCAATAACAGTATTACCAACGATTTGAACTCACTTTTTATATTCTATTAATTGGCAACCGAATATACTAAATTAACTAAGTTATGTCCCTGGATTAAGGCCCCAGAATGAGGAACACAAACCCAACAATAAACAAAATGAAGGTAATGGGACTCAGATTTGCGTTCAGATGGCAATTAGATTTGCATTACCATTAAAACACCAGGATACACCAGATTTGCATTTACCTGTTAGGTTTGCATTACCATAAAACCCATGACCATAAAACGCCAGGATACACCAGATTTGCATTACCGTAAAACGCCAGGATACACCAGATTTGCATTAATTGGATTTGCATTTAATTAGGATTGCATTTTAATTAGATTTGCAGTTACCAATAACACGCAGACCCGAATAAAAAAACGAAGGTAAAGGGATTCAGTCTGGAAGAGAACGCCACAGAATAAATGCAAAAACGCCCAATACAACAGTGCAAAAACGCTCAACATACAGTTGCAAAAACACTCAATAAATAATGCCCACTGTACATAACCAACGCCCAATAAAATAATGTCGTTGTATGTAAATAAAAATGCCCCATAAATAAGAATGGCCCACGGCCTGTAAAACACAACAATAAATACAACAAAACCCAGGGTAAAGATGGTCCACTGAAAGTAAAAGAAAACGCCCATTGTATGCCAAAAACGCCCAAAGAATAATTCCTCATGGTATATAAGAAAACACCCACTGTATATGATGAAAATGACCAATGTAAAACGTAGATCAATGTAAAATGCCCATACACGCCCATACACACCTATAGATCAATGTAAAACGCCCAACACGCCTTCAGCAAATAAAACACCCATATAATGGCAAAACACAGAGTCATTCCTTAATGAAATCACAGTTATCTCATAAAAAAAAATGTAGAGGTATTACTTAATAAAAATCACAGTTATCTCTTAAAAAAAAACGCAGAGGTATTCCTCAAAAATCACAGTTATCTCAAAAAAAAAACGTAGAGGTATTTCTTAAAAAAAACACAATCCTCATTCAAGTATTCGTAGAGACAACTCGGTAAGGAAAACGCATTCCAAACAAACACAAGAGGAGGCAATCCGTGAGGAAATCGCATTCCTCAGTCCAAAAACAACGCAAAGATTAATGGCCATGTTGGCGGATAGAACAACAGAGACAAGTCTACCAGCAAGGGTGATTTCACAGATAATTACAATTTCATCACTCAGCAATCGTTTAAAAAAAATTCAGGAGGTTCCACAACATTATAAAAATTTATTCTATGTAAATCGTCCAGGAAAACGACAATGCATCAATCCTTAAAAAACATTTCAATGCCATTTCACTTTTCCAACAACAGTCAGACCTACATTAGTTCTAGTGCCTTCTATTCTACCAAATAAGAGACCATACCTTATCCTCTTCACCTGCCTTGAAGGATGACCACACCTCGATTGATGTCCCGTGCTCCTTGACGCTCCTACTCGCCGACCGTAGCGACCTCACTGGTACCTCCTAGCCAATCGCAAGGGGTACTCTGCTTCCCCCTTAGCCCCCCTAGCCGCAAAGGGGCCACACAAGAACTAGAGATAACACTAGCTTCTCAGCTCCCCTCCACGGTTGAGCTACCACTCCAATACAGCTGAGAAATGCCCAACTCCTCACAAGCAAACAATCAAGCCTCAATCCGACAGAGTAACATTACGCTCGCCCTTCCTCTATTCTTCCTCCTTTTCCCCTTCTTTTATAGAAATTTGAGACCCACCTACTTTCCATAAACCAATATTAATTTAATTTTTAATGACAATCCTCTAAAAATTCTCTTCCATCCAAGTGTCACTCATCCCCCATAGTTCTCCAAAATTATTTTCTTTAATTTAAATAAAAGACTCTTTTCCCTCACCCCCCTTTTATCGCTCCTAAAATTACTCCTAGGGTTCCTAGATCCCCTCTCACTCTTTTAATAACTTTCCTAAAATGAAGCTGCCAAAATTTAGTTCATTTTAGTAACTCCTTAATTGTTGATTCCTTTTTTCTTTTTACCCTATGTCCCCTACTTTCCATTATTAAGTTTCCTTTATAAAAGTTTCCTTATTTCTATTATTTAATTCTCTCTTTTTATTTTTTTAAACCCAAAAATAAATGCGCTTATTAATCTTTCCTATATTTTTAAATTCATTACTTTTATACTCTCACATGTTTTTTTTTTTTAACTTTATATTTCTTTTTACCATTAACACCACATATTTAATTAATTTATTCCCTTTCTTCAATTTACCCCCTTTAATTTTAAGAAGAATTTAATTAACACCTAGGAGGGTTTTAATTTACTCCCTTATGTTTATTTTTTTGTAGGATCTTTTCTTAGGGCTTTTCAAAATTTTATCTTAGAGATGTTTAAAATTTTGGGGTTAGATTCGAACTGGGTGACAATCAATTAAGGGAGTTGTTTTGAGAATTTCTAAAGGCGTTAAGGTCTCAGGGTCATCTAAGTTGGTCTCATCATCACCATCAATGCGACGTGCCCTTTAGGACGCACTACATGCTCCAAGGGTGCCACTCGCCTCGTTTGCTTCTATTGCGCGACGTTCCCTTCTGGATGCACCATGTCCTCCAAGGGTGCCACTCACCAACTCGTGTTTCTTTTGCGTGACGTGCCCTTCATGATGCACCACATGCTCCAAGGGTGCCACTCGCTGACTTGACTGTTTGGTAAACATCTATAACCCCTGGAATCAACACTCCACCAGGTGAACTTGTGTGAGACTAAGGGCTCTAAGGAATAAGGCCCCCGCCTTATTTGGCACCCCTTAGAATCATCGTGAGCGACTGTCACAGTCTACCCTCACGACATCGTGGATCCTCTCGAACTAGGTAATCGTTAACCTACAGTTCGAGCCACGGTGGGAGTGCTAGTAGGCTGTGGCAGGGCTGTTGTCCACACCTCTCCCTCAATCTCTCTGGAACTCGTGTGTAGCCCCTTTACTCCATATGTGAGTCTGGTTAGCAAGCTATCATAATCCTGCATCATCAACCATCATGTCAGAACATGTCAACAACATATCATCAAATCAATAAATATCAGGGTAAATGAATCAACTCATATCACACTCCCTGACTCAATCCGGAGTCCAGGGGTTTCGTCGATGCCTCTGCATCCTCCTGGTCAAAAACCCTACACACTCAAATAAACTGAGTCAATAGCACCTATATACAACAATAGTAAAACATCCTGTCATCAATCATAACGCATCATCATCAAGGATAAGTGTTTTATCATCATAAAAATCCAGATCACTTGCGAGCAAGTGTCCTCAAAGAATATGTTTTGTAAGTGCACCAGAGCGGTATGTTACATACACCCCCTCTTGGTCTAAACTTCATCCTAAAGTTTCTCAGTATAAATGCTGAAATAAAAGTACCACCATATCATAAGTACCACAGTATCATAAGTCTATCTATCAAACAAAAACGAAAACTACTGGCGCATGTCATATGCGTCCTCCCAGGTCACCGAGTGCGGACTATAACTGTCCCACTGGACCTTGACCTGATCTATCGTTCGATGTCGTAACTGTTGAACGCGATGATCTAAAATGTGTACTGGCTCAGCCATGAGCTCTCCCTCGTTCGACACCTGCAAGGAACTCATGTGAATCACGTGCGTAGGATCACTAATATAATGTCTCAAAACAGATACATGAAAAACATCGTGCATACACCTCAAAGAATCAGGCAAGGCTAGTCGATAGGCCATGGGGCCCTTTCTCTCCACAATCTCGAAAGGTCCCACAAACCTAGGAGAGATTTTAGCTCCCTTTCCAAACTTGATCGAACTCTTATGTGGTTTAACCCACAAGAAGACTCGATCGCCGACCTCGTAACTACGGTCGACTCGGTGTGCATCAACATAACTCTTCTGTCGATCCTGCGCTTCTTTTATCCTTTGTCTTATGGTTTGCATCTGCTCTTCCATTTCTTGGATTGCTTCTAGTCCCACCAAGACCCTATCCTCAAGCCGATCCCAACTCAAGGGCATCTGACATGGTCTCCCATAAAGAAACTCAAAAGGCGCCATCTTAATGGTGCTCTGGTAACTGTTGTTATAAGCGAATTCTACTAGAGGCAAGAATTCCTCCCAACATTTTTGTTGGTCCATCACGTACATGCGCAACATGGCTTCCAAGGTTTGGTTCATTCGTTCCGTCTGTCCGTCAGTCTTTGGGTGATACGCAGTACTAAAGTTAAGTTGAATTCCCAAGGCCTCTTGGAAACTCATCCAAAATCGTCCAGTAAACACCGATCCTCAATCGGATATAATCTTCTTAGGCACGCCATGCAGCCTCACAATCTCACTGATGAAAACTCTCGCTATGTCAGGTGCTTGATACATCGTACGCACCAGAATAAAGTGAGCACTCTTTGTCAGAGTGTCTACTACTACAAAAAATCGAGTCGTGTCTCCTTTCCATCATGGGCAATCCAACAATAAAATCCATCGAAATGACTTCCCATTTCGATTCCGGAATGGCATGTGGTTGAAGTAGTCCTACCAGGTGTCTATGTTCAGCTTTTACCTGCTGACACTCCAGACATCTAACCACATATTTGACTATGTCGGGCTTCATTCCTTTCCAGAAGAACAAGGGCTTAAGGTCTGCCCTCATCTTCGTAACTCCCGGGTGAGCCATGTAAACTGCTCTATGAGCCTCGCTCAGGATCAACATCCTCAACTTGTCGTTTGGAGGTACATAAATCTGACCTCTAAACCTCAATAAAACATCACTATCAAATGAATAGCCCTCATATCGTGGTACCATCATTATGTTTTGTCCAATAAAATCCTCGACTTCGTTGTACTAGTCATCATTACGTTGTAAGGTGAGAATATTCTCACGTAGATTCGTCTAAAGAGGCAACACTGAAAAGATGTATGGCCTCTGACTCAAATCATTCGCCCCTCAGTTCACTGTTCCCTTTATGTAAGTAATATCGAAGTCGTACTCGCTAAGCAATTCCGACCAACGTCGTTGTCGCGCGTTTAGGTCACTTTGCGTAAAAATGTGTTGTAGTCCACAATGATCAGTCTTTAATTCAAATTTTCGTCCAACAAGGTAGTGTCTCCAAACCTTCAAAGCATATACAATGGCTAATAACTCCAAATCGTGCATCGCGTAGTTCTCCTCATGCCTTCTTAGTTTCCTGGAAATGTAGGCAATCACTCGTCCGTCTTGCATCAAGATTCTGCCTAACCCTTCCTTGGATGTGTCAGTGCATACCAAGAAGTCTTCGTCCATGTCAGGGACCTTTAGTATCGACGTTGTCTTCAACAACTCTTTAAGCCTCTGAAATGCTTCTGCGCATTTCTCTGTCCAAACAAACTTCTTATTTTTCTTCTGCAATTCCATGATCGGATTTGCTATCTTCGAAAATCCCTCGACAAATCGTCGATAGTATCCTGCTAAACCCATAAAACTATGCACTTCGATGAAATTTGTTGCCGCAGGCCATTCCATAATAGCCTCAACCTTGGCTGGATCCATGGCAATACCTTCGTTGGAGATGACATGCCCTAAGTAGTGAATCCTCGATTGATAAAAAGAGCATTTGGACAGCTTCCCATATAATTTGTGTTCTTGTAAACATTGTAGTACCAAGCACAAGTGCTCGTCATGCTCCTACGTCGTCCGAGAGTAGATCAAAATATCGTCGATGAATACTTGGAAGAACTTGTCCAAGTACTCGCAGAACACCCCATTCATCAAACTCATGAATACGCCTGGGGCGTTTGTCAGTCCAAAAGGTAAAACAGTAAACTCATAATGTCCAAATCTCGTCTTAAAAGAAGTCTTAGGGACGTCATCCTCCTTGATCCATAACTAGTGATACCTTGATCGCAAATTGATCTTGGAGAACACTGTCGCCCATTTCATTTGATCGAACAAATCATCAATTCTTGGTAAGGGATACTTATTCTTGATCGTAGCCTTGTTTAGTTGATGGTAGTCAATGCAAAGTCTCCATGATTCTTCCTTCTTCCGAATGAAAATAACTAGTGCACCCCACGGTGACACACTAGGACGTATCAATCCCAGGTCCAGCAACTCCTTCAGTTGCATTTTTAACTCTTGCAACTCTGGGGTCGACATCCGATAAGGAGTCCTTGCTATCGGTTCAGTCCCCAGTTTCAGGTCTATAGTAAACTCCAATTCTCTTTCTGGTGGCATCCCAGGTAACTCCTCTGGAAATACGTCTGCAAACTCCTTCACCACCAGAAGGTGTTCTAGACCTTTTGCCACTCCCTTTTCATTAAGCGCAAGGATCGCATAAAGCTTACACCCCTTGCGCATACTCTTCCATAACTGTAAGGAAGAGACGAACCTCAGGGATAATCCCTGGTTCCGTCCTACAATCACCCGTCTATGTCCTTCATCATCGACCAAGCTCAACCTCTTCATCTTATAGTTGAGTATCACCTCATGCGTTTCCAACCAATCCATACTGATCACGACATCATAAGATCCTAAGCTCGTGACATAAAAGTTGACCCTCATGAAAAAATCTTCCAGGTTAATGGCACAACTCGTAACCTTTCTTCCGACCTTCTGTTTGGCTCCTGAAGCCATCTCCACGAAGTTAAACTCGTCCTGTTCTACTGACTTGACCTTAATCCTTTTTAGCACTGCACTAGAAATGAAACTCTCAGTAGCTCCTGGGTCTATCAAAATACTAAGGGTCTGGTCAGCGACAGTACCTGTCGTCTTGAGCACAATCGACTGGTGCTCTGCCTGGCGGTTATTCACCGCTGCATGAATCTAATGAACCTTGCCCATATCTCCCACTGTAGTGGGTCCGGCTGATCCGGATGCTCTGGTCCTCTCCACAAGACAGTCGCGTTGGTAGTGTGGCTCCCCACACGTCCAACACCCCTTCTTCAGCCCAGTTGTCCTGGTACCTGAAGTAGAAGATGACGACCCACTGGCCTGGAAACTTGGTCTGTTTTGCTAAATAGGCCTAAACTGCTGCTGTTGCGGGTGATGTTGTTGCTGCTGCTGTGGTCCTTGGTAAGGTGTCTGTTGTTGAGGCAGTGGTCGTCGTGGTGTAGAAAAAGTGGATCCCCTCTGAAAGCCACGATACCCCGGCGTATGTCTCGCTGGTGTCTACTGCTGCGGTGTACCAGATGAACCCTGCCCTGCAGGTCTCTCTTGAGTCCTAGTCTGACCCCTGCTGATGAGCTCCTCCTCTTCTATGAGGGCCTTTTGGATAGTGTCGTGCAAGGTTTGAGGCATCAGAATCCTAACCTTTTCATGCAGGCTGCCATTAAGACCGAACACGAACCTGTTGACCTTGAGCTTCTCAGTGTTCAGGTGCAGAGCATACTGGAGCAGCTCCATAAAACATGCCTCATACTCAGGCACTGTACGACCTCCCTGTCGTAATGCGTTGAACTCATTGAGCTTGCGCTCAATGAATTCCTCTAAAAGATACCTCTCTCGGAACCGTTCCTCGAACAACTCCCATGACACGTCTTCGACGGCCATGTTTAACTGCTGTAGGAGCATCTTCCACCACAGAAGAGCGCTCCCCTTCAGTTGAAAGACCGCCATGCAAACCTTCATGTTGGAGGTATAATCGCGAAGTGCGAAGCACATAGCCATATTCTCCAACCATGCCTCGGCGGCTACGTCATCCAGGGCACCAAAGAACTTGGGAAATTTTACCTTCTCGAGTTCACGGTGAATGCTACCTGTAACGGCCGGTGCGCACAGTGGAACCTCAGCAGGTGCCGACGCCCTGGCCTCATCTCTGTCCAATCTGTTGATCAGCGCCTCGGACATGCACTAGAAAGATCTCATCATCCCCACAACATTGGCAACTATGATCTGCTCCTGTCCAAGGACCTGCTCGCCTCCCTGGGGGTTAGACATCTCAGGCGTGGATGCTGCTAGAGGCGTCATGCCTCCTCCCCTAACACCCCGTCGTCTGCCTCCGTGGCGTCCTCTAACCATGATTACCTGCACACATACAATCAACTCAATCAACAACAGAATAATCAAATATAATCATGTCAATGGAAGACGTAGTGAATCCCAAGTCATGGGTCGAACCGGCTCTGATACAATATGTAACGACCTCCTCGTTATGACAATAACTTTGAAAGCAGGTGCAAATTTTTTTTTCTTTTTTCTTTTTATGTAAGGTGTGTGTGCACGTGTAGAAGTAACAACACACTTGACTCTACGTCACCACTCAACAACCAACAAAACTCAACCACGATGTTCAACACTAGAAGACTAAAGGCACCCAATGAGTAATTGCAACAATATACGACCATAGGTAGACGGTGCACAACACAACATTAAGACATACTGGGGGTGCACAGTAAGAACACAGAGGGAATAATCCATGGTGTTAGGGTTACTATTTATGCACAGGAAAGCAGGGCGTTTAGTCTTATGTCTTCTCGAAAGAAGATTAGACAGGCTCCTGGCCAACTGCTCAGGCAGGAACTAGTAACCCAACCTAGTACAAGACGTAAGCAATATGAACATCAGGACGACCCCGACATATCCCAGTGACAACAAGCAATAAACGCCCCTAGGCATAAGGCGTACAACTAGCAACTTCAAGCAGAAAACGACACCAGGTGTTAAGTACAGTACAGTCTCAGAAGGAAGAATCCATCAGTAGAGTTTACTATTTCTTCGCATAAAAGCAGGGCTTTTAGTCTTATGTTTTCTCAAAAGAAGATTAGACAGGCTCCTAGCCGACAGTTCAGGCAAAAACTAGTAATCTCTGTGAGGTGTGTCGCAAGAGTGGAAACCCTGCCTTTAAAGGGCCCGAGACTCTTGATACGGCATTGGATTCCTTACACAGGAAAATCACGTGCACAGACAAGTCTCCTAAGGCTACCAGGGGTGACTATATCCAGCCTAACACATCCGACCAAGCCACCAACTGATTACTATCAAGTGCAACATAAACAAGAAGGACGACTACGTCCTTGACAGATGGCGCACGACAAGAAGTACTCCGACAACGAACACCCAAGTTCAACATTGTTTAAATGAACAACCACGCTAATTGACTAACTCAGAGTGATTTATGGTACGTGAATCTAGGTTATTGCACCACATATGTTATTACAATAATTAAAAATTACAATAACTCTGTCATGAAACATTAACCATCATTATGTCACAATCCGGACCATGATTTTACAATTGTCCTACCTCTTATACGCTACAACCACTAAATTCATAATGACCTTACATGATAAATTCCTTCACTAAGGTCCAATAGTAATGCACTAAAAATGACATACTATTTATAGGTAATATCAATTGAAATTAACAACATACATCATAAATTAAAATGGAAATCTAGAATAATAAAATTTAAATGAAAAAAGTTAAAAAGGGCATGATTGGATATGATAACTATCAATATTTAAAATAACAATAATTAAAGCTAGCAATTAATTAAAGAGGTCACTATATGGAAATAGCATCATGATTATATGAATCATCAATTGGAATTACAATATACACCATAATTTTTCTAAAAAGGCGATCTTATAATATAATAAAATCTAAAATGACAATGACAAACTATCCACATTACAATTGACAATAAATTAAGATAACCATCAATTAAAGATGTCAATATATGGAATTTACTCATAACTACAGGTGACATTATTTTGAATAACCACATACATCAGAATTAAATATGGCAATCTATAAACATTAAAATTTTAAAAAGACAAAAATTAAAAGGCAATATTCAGAATGACAAACTATCAATATTAAAAGACAATAATTAAAGATAACAAGTAATGAATATGTCAATATATATCCATAGCATCGTAATTACATATTATTGGTGACTGTAACGTTTATCAAGCTCTGCTAATTAGTAACGACATCCTGGAAATATCTCAGGGTATCTTTGCAATAGTTGATAACGACCTTACCTCTAATTTGCTATCACACAGACATAAGTTGTACTAACACTTAATGCAGTAAGCGGTCAATAACAGTATTACCAACTATTTGACCTTACTTTTTATATTCTATTAATTGGCAACCGAATATACTAAATTAACTAAGATATGTCCCTACATTAAAGCCCCAGAATGAGGAACACAGACCCAACAGTAAACAAAACGAAGGTAATGTGACTCAGATTTGCGTTCAGATGGAAATTAGATTTGCATTACCATTAAAATGCCAGGATACACCAGATTTTCATTTACCCATTAGATTTGCATTACCATAAAACGCATTACCATAAAACGCCAGGATACACCAGATTTGCATTACCATAAAACGCCAGGATACACCAGATTTGCATTAATTGGATTTGCATTTAATTAGGATTGCATTTTAATTAGATTTGCAGTTACCAGTAACACGCAGACCCCAATAAACAAACAAAGTTAAAGGGATTCAGTATAGAAGGGAACACCACAGAATAAATTCAAAAACGCCCAATACAACAGTGCAAAAACGCTCAACATACAGTTGCAAAAACGCTCAATAAATAATGCCCACTGTACATAACCAACGCCCAATAAAATAATGTTGCTGTATGCAAATAAAAATGACGCATAAATAAGAATGGCCCACTACCTGTAAAATTCCCAATAAATACAACGAAACCCAGGGTAAAGATGGTCCACTGAAAGTAAAAAAAAACGCCCATTGTATGCCAAAAACGCCGAAAGAACAATTGTTCATGGTATATAACAAAACGCCCACTGTATATGATGAAAACGACCAATGTAAAATGCAAATCAATGTAAAATGCCCATACACACCCATACAGGCCTATAGATCAATGTAAAACTCCCAACACGCCTTCAGCAAATAAAACACCCATATAACGGCAAAACGTAGAGTCATTCCTTAATGAAATCACAATTATCTCATAAAAAAAAACGCAGAGGTATTCCTTAATAAAAATCATAGTTATCTCTTAAAAAAAAACGCAGACGTATTCCTCAAAAATCACAGTTATCTCAAAAAAAAAACGCAGAGGTATTCCTAAAAAAAAAACACAATCCTCATTCAAGTATTCGCAGAGGCAACTCGGTAAGGAAAACGCATTCCAAACAAACACAAGCAGAGGCAATCGGTGAGGAAATCATGTTCCTCAGTCCAAAAACAACCCAGATATTAATGGCCATCTCGACGGATAGAACAACGGAGACAAGTCTACTAGCAAGGGTGATTTCATAGATAATTACAATTTCATCACTCAGCAATCGTTTAAAAAAATTTCAGGAGGTTCCACAACATTATAAAAATTTATTCTATGTAAATCGTCCAGGAAAATGACAATGCAACAATTCTTAAAACATTTCAATGCCATTTCACTTTTCCAACAACAGTCAGATCTACATTAGTTCTAGTGCCTTCTATTCTACCAAATAAGAGACCATACCTTAGCCTCTTCGCCTGCCTTGAAGGATGACCATGCCTCGATTGATGTCCCATGCTCCTTGTCTCTCTTTCTCGCTGACCGTAGCGACCTCGATGGTACCTCCCAGCCAATTGCTAGGGGTACTATGCTTCCCCCTTAGCCCCCAGAGCCACAAAGGGGACACACAAGAATCAGAGATAACACTAGCTTCTCAGCTCGCCTCCACGGCTGAGCTACCACTCCAATACAGCTGAGAAATGCCCAACTCCTCACAAGCAAACAGTCAAGCCTCAATCCGACAGTGTAACGTTACGCTCACCGTTGCTCTATTCTTCCTCCTTTTCCCCTTCTTTTATAGAAATTTGAGACCCACCTACTTTCCCTAAACCAATATTAATTTAATTTTTAATGACAATCCTCTAAAAATTCTCTGTCGTCCAAGTGTCACTCATCCCCCATGGTTCTCTGAAATCATTTTCTTTAATTTAAATAAAAGACTCTTTTCCCTCAGCCCCCTTTTATCACTCCTAAAATTACTCCTAGGGTTCGTAGATCCCCTCTCATGCTTTTAATAACTTTCCTAAAATGAAGCTGCCAAAATTTAGTTCATTTTAGTAACTCCTTAATTGTTGATTCCTTTTTGATTTTTACCCTATGTCCCCTACTTTCCATTATTAAGTTTCCTTTATACAAGTTTCCTTATTTCTATTATTTAATTCTCTCTTTTTATTTTTTTAAACCCAAAAATAAATGCGCTTATTAATCCTTCCTATATTTTTAAATTCATTACTTTTATACTCTCACATGTTTTTTTTTTTTTAACTTTATATTCCTTTTTACCATTAACACCACGTATTTGATTAATTTATTCCATTTCTTCACTTTACCCCCTTTAATTTTAAGAAGACTTTAATTAACACCTAGGAGGGTTTTAGTTTATGGCCTTATGTTTATTTTTTTGTAGAATCTTTTCTTAGGGCTTATCAAAATTTTATCTTAGAGATGTTTTAAATTTTTGGGTTGGATTCGAACTGGGTGACAATCAGTTAGGGGAGTTTTTTTGAGAATTTCTAAAGGCGTTAAGATCTTAGGGTCATCTAAGTTGGTCTCATCATCACCATAAATGCGACGTGCCCTTCAGGATGCACTACGTGCTCCAAGGGTGCCACTCGCCAAATCGTGTTTCTTTTGCGCGATGTGCCCTTCAAGATGCACCACATTCTCCAAGGGTGACACTCGCTGACTTGACTGTTTGGTAGACATCTATAACCCCTGGAGTCAACACTCCGCCAGGTGAACTTGTGTGAGACTAAGGGATCTAAGGAATAAGGCCCCCGCCTTATTGCACGCCCCTTAGAATCATCATGAGCGACTGTCACAGTCTGCCCTCACGGCATCGTGGATCCTCTTGAACTAGGTAATCGTTAACCTACAGTTCAAGCCACGACGGGAGTGCTAGTAGGTTGTGGCAGGGCTGTTGTCCACACCTCTCCCTCAATCTCTCTGGAACTTGTGTGTGGCCCCTTTAATCCATATGTGAGTCTGTTCGACAAGCTATTGTCATCCTACATCATCAACCATCATGTCAGAACATGTCAACAACATATCATCAAATCAATAAATATCATGGTAAATTAATCAACTCAATATCACACTCCCTGACTCAATCCGGAGTCCAAGGGTTTTTTCGATGCCTCTGCATCCTCCAGGTCAAAAACCCTACACACTCAAATAAACTGAGTCAATAGAACCTATATACAACAATAGTAAAACATCCTGTCATCAATCATAACGCATCATCATCAAGCATAAGTGTTTTATCATCATAAAAATCCAGATCACTTGCGATCAAGTGTCCTCAAAGAATAAGTTTTGTAAATGCACCAAAGCGGGATGTTACAATTACTCTAGGTGCAGGAATGTGCCCAAAAGGTGTGGAATCTGTAATAACAATTCTTCCTGAGCTCTGGAGAGCGTACGCTTAATTTTTTTTTAATTTATTTTAAAATGAAGATAGGCATAATCCTTTTTTCAAATTTCTTTTAAAGAGAAAATAGAGATGTCTATAGAATGAATAAGATATCCTACTCTATGTGGTTGTCGAGGATTCCTTCGCCCAATAGATCCTAGAAAATATATTTATAATAACTTCGCTTCATTGTATTCACAATGTACTCTATACTTTTTAGATATGTGATAAGTAAGTAAAACATGTTTCCCATCCAAGGATGCTTGAATTATAGCGTTCCGACACACTCTGTGATCACCTAGGTAGCCTAGTCATACTAGCGCAGTCACAAATTTATGATTGGTAAACGTTGATAGGCTATATCATAAACCCTAATTATTTATAAACTTTAATTATCAATTATCTAAAATGTAATATAAACAAAAATTAAAAAAAAAGAATCACTACCCCTAATATGATAAGTTCGTTATAACGCAGGCCATAAATTTAACGCAGGCCATGCTCCATAAAAAAAGGAATAGCTACTCATAATAGGATACATGGGTTAAAAAAAATTAACGCAGACCATACTCTGTAGAAAAAAAAACGAACGGATCACACTCCATAAGAAAACGAATCGCTACCGATAATATGATACACCGGTTAAAAAAATTGAATGGATGCACAGTGATCACACTCTGTAAAAGATGAATGGTTACCACTGATCATACTCTGTTACAAAATTTAATGGCTTCGCACAGATCACACTCTGTAAAAAAATGAATGGATGCTTTCTGATATATGATTGGTAATAAGGTTGAAGTAGTGCATGTTGATGATCTAAAACTTGGAAATCATATGGTTTTACAGTAATTTTTTAATACGATTAGATAAATGTAAAAAATAAACAAGTTAAAGGATGTATTCATAAATGCAAGTAAGTTATGAACAATAAATTATATTTATTGATTTGGGAGGACGACTAAAAATATGCCAGCATCTTCAATTACTAGCCATCAGATTAGATTGAGGATTAAAAGGTAATTAATTGTGCCCATTGTCAATAAGTATAGACCTATGGGCATAACAAGTTAATTATATAAATATACACAAACAAAAACATATCCACCACTGGTTGGATTGGAGGACCCCATCTTCCTATGGAGTAGGCTTATCTTCTCTTTCCGCTCTCCCTGCAACACAACAATTTATATTAGCAATGTTTATAACATGGTTTCAGTAGTTAGTAATAGATTTAAAGAAACTTTCTATGAAAAACAAATTATGAAACGAAGGAATCTTTTCTTTGATACCTTTCCTCATTATTCTATTTTCCATACATAATAGGGTCGAGGAATTTTCCATGGAAATGATGAATAGAGCATTCACAGCTAAATGAATAGACTCGTCGTGCCTATACACAAATGATTTAGCTTGGGCTTCAAATTGCAGATTTGTCTCGTTCTAATATAATAAGACATCGGTTCCATGGAAGAGTTGCTTATTTTGAAAAAGAACTTCAACTTTGTTTGTGCTGAACAATGCATAAAATACTGTCGAACAGCTCCTAAAACATACCTTTAGGATGGATTTATTTTAATTTAAAAAAATAGTATATTAAAGATTTATTTGAATTTTAAATTCATAAAAAAAAATTTGGGGAGGGGGTTGATTGAATTTGGTCTAGTCTGTACCAATTCTTAATATGATTAGATTTTTAAGTATTGAATTTGATTTACTTAACAAACTAAATCTACACCTTAATCTATTAAACTAGACAAAATTAACAAATCCATAAAATATTTAAAAATTATTTTTTTTATATTTTAAAATTAAAATAAATTTATTTAAATGTGTTTTTTTTCAAATATTTTTTGAATATAACATTTGACACAATAAATATGACATCTAATATGGAAAATAATACAACCCATTTATACTTGATTGTAAAATATATTTTTTCACACATATTTATTCTTCATAATTAGTTTTTCTCAATTTTGAAAAAGTTGTATTGAAAATTGAAGTTTGATTTTAAGCTTATTTTGAAACTATTGCCTATAAAATTAAGTTTTATAGTTAATTGAATTTTTCTTATAATGTGGGCAAGCTTTAAATATTAAACATGGTGGATGGCTTACTTGATAATCATCTATTGAACATGGAGAAGTATGACTTCTTTTAAAGGAAGGGATTTTAGGGACTTTGTTATTGTGTAAAATCAAAAGATTTATGACAATTTATATTTTTTTCAATATTTAAATAATAAGGAAATTTAGAAATTCATCTAAAAATTAAAGACTAAAATCACTTCTAAATTCTAAATGTGTAGGATCTCCCCTTCTAAATATTTAAAAATATCAAATTATTATTTTTTTCTATCTAAAAATACAAAAAATCAAATTAGTATTTTTTCTATCTAGAAATATATGTAATTACAAGAACAAAAGAGTGTTGAAGTGAAATATTTATCTTGTATCCATGTATGGAGGATTATCACGGAATTTCTCAACCTAGAACATGGATAAGGAAAAACATGTGGCTTAAACATTCAAAGTGTCTTAAAAGAGATAAGGTAATATGGTTAGCATATTACTATCAAATAAACAAAAGCAAAGGAAAAGAGGAATAAAGAGGAGTTTAGTGTATGAATTTTACAATTTGTATTAGCCCTGCATAAATTATGTTGGTAGAGTTTTGTGCATCACGCATTAGCTATATTAATTCCCACCTTAGGATGAACCCAAAGAATCGTACACATAGACACGATGAAATCACAAATGTTAAAATCCCTCCTTTTGAGTGTCCCTCACTTATTTAAATTGATATTATAAGCCCTAAACTAGCTTTAGGTCCTCACTTGATTAGATTCAAGTCATTTAGTGGTATCTATGGTCCTTTATTTGGTATCATTCCCTAGTTGATCACATTTTCCCCATAAACTCCCATTCGATTTGTCTCTAGCCCATGTCAACAATGATGGCTTGCTTGCACTAAAGTAATTTCGTTGAGTTAGGGAGGAATTCAATTTTGTTACCACAATAACTTATAATATTTAGTAAGAACACTTTATTTATGAGTCAATGTTGGTGAATTTTGATGTTTTCTTTAGACTCTTATGGAATTCGATTATCACAAGTTGTCTTATCCTTTCCAAATTTGTATTTTTTATTAATACTAAAAGCCCATTTTTCTTATGGTATTAAGGTATTTTTTTTTACTTCATTGATGTTATAGAAAACTCCTCATGTTTGATTGTCAAACTAAAAGTACTAGATTTAGGGTTCATTTATTAAAATATAAATTATAAATACAATTATAAAATAGAACTAAATGTAGTCTTAAAAATAATCACCTAGCTAATATTTTCAAAACAAAGAGCGAATACGAAATCAATAGTTGATTCAAGCATTAAAATAGAAAACAATTTAATTTGTGTTTAATAACAACATATAAATAGTAAACAATGAAACAAATTCGCTCTCATGAGAACACATGGTACTTTCACCTATCACGTCATGCCTTTTGGTCTCAAAACAATTGGAGCCTCATTCCAATCGGCTATGACTTATGTCTTTGATGATCTCTCCTACCACATCTTATCTTGTCTTGGATGACCTTACGACCAAATCAAGCTAGTGTTCTGAAAACCTCAAACACCTTTTCATCATCCTTCATAGGTGTAGAAAGTACAAGATTTAGTTGAACACCCTCAAGTGCGTCTTTTGGCTCACTACTGGATGTTTATTGGGTTTCATCACTCCCCAACAAGGAATCATTGTGGATCCCTTGAAAATCATATAATTTCATATAATATGTGAGAAATAAGCTATTAGAACCTCCCCTGAATTACAATCAGGAGTACAAATTAGATGCTTTAGTCCATGCTATCAAAATATTATGTCATTAATTTTTTTTATAGACCACAAAAGTTATAGAAAATTCCAACCCCATGAAATACTTATTCAATCGACGACTTATCAATGGAAAGTATGCCTTGTGGATCATAATTCTCCAAGAATTTTATTTATACTTTAGTACTCCTAAGAGTAAGAAGGTGCTCATACTTAATAAGTTCATCAATTTGTCGTCAAACATCAAGAACCACTAGTGAATGAAAACTTCTACGATGAAGACTTTTTTGTAATATCATTCGATGACCCATGGTACAAAGATATCCTCACCTATTTGTGCATCATAATTTTTCACCACATCTCTCTTGGGATGATCACCAATGTATCTTTCACCAAGCCCCCCAGTATCTCCTCATTGGAGACATTCTATATATTTAGTCGCTCGATACAATCCTGCATTAATGTCTCACACTTGAGGAGAATGAGTGGGTCTTGAATAATTTCCATAGTGGCACCTATATAGGAAAATTTTCAGGAATTTCCACTTCTCAAAAAATGGTCTATATTGGTTATGTTTGTCCTACCCTATTCCATAATTCCATTTAGGAATTCAAATGAGGTACGAAGTTCCAGGTATTCACTCATAAAACTCAAGATCTACCAAATCATTTAAATAGTATCATTATTGTTGGTCCCTTCTATAGTTGGGGCATCAACATTATGATGTGAAATCCCCCATCCAACAATGGTCACAAGTACATCAATGTGGCCATCTATTACTTCACCAAATGGGCTGAGGCCATGCAAACATTAAAAAACACAGTGGACATTGGCACATGGCTCTTCTTTAATCATGTCATCACTCATTTCAAGGTCCCCCAATAGCTAATTTTGAATCATGGAAAACATTTATAGAATGAAGTGTTCCAATATTTGTCTTCCCTTCTTAGCTTCACCCATGAGTTTGCTTCCCCATACCATCGGCAATAAAAAAACCCATTTGAGATTGTCAATAAATTCCTCAAAACCATGCTATAAAGGATAGTCAATAAGAACAAAACCAATTGACGCCTCTTTTCTATATACTATTTGCCTACCAAACCACATTCAAAATTTCCATAGGATTTACCCCCTTCCACCTTATCATTGGCCTGGAAACCATTTTACAAATCAAGTGCAAGATACCAATGATATGGATAACATACGAGCTATTGATGGATACTTCCCCATAAAAAAATTCCTTTTCTCCTTAGAGATCGTAGATGAAGATCAACTCTTTCATTACAAAGTAATGAAGCAACCAAGAATTTATCTAAGACCACATTTGATTGCTAAGTATGCCCTTGTTCATTCAGTGAGGGTGACCTTATTCTAGACTATGATATCTCCCATCATGCTCTAGGACCAGGGATGTTAGAAACAATTTAGTGAGGCCTCTTCATTTTTAATCAATACCTCGCTTGAGTAGCATACATCCTTTCTTAGCCTAAGGGTGGCTTCTTTAAGGATCCTGTAAACTGGTTGTACTTCAAGAAATTTTATGTAACACCGCCAACCACCAAAAAGTTGGGTAACATCACAGAGTAAACATATTTCTACTTTGATTCCAATTTCTAACATTCTCGGCCAACTGGGTCAGGCCATGCTACTCCAGATAAAGCTCATGCTCGAATACACACACACACACACACACATGCATGCACACACACACACACACATGCATGCACACACACACACATATATATATTTAGTTCAATTGTTAAATAGACATACACATTCTAAACATACATATATTAATGCAAAAGTGAAAATAACACAAACAAATTTACATATGATTTACATTCTTCTATCACACAACATAATGCAAAAATAACAGTAAAACCATGAATACAATATTCACAGGAAAAACCCATAAATATAACAACATATACAGGAAATACTCTTTATTATAGCATGCACAAATACAGAGCATGTAAATGAACAAAGGATTGGTACTTATCTTTTAATTGAAGTACACCAACTGTGTGTAGACCTTCCATGAACCTCCCATCCATAGACCATGTTGCTCCCCCGAGCTGAGAATAAACTCCACCAGGAAAGGGATTCGTAGGCTAGGTAGGGACAACAGGAAGTTGCATGGTACAATAGGAAGGATTTCCTCCAAGGAGCCAATTACTCCCATATATCATGGAATCGCATTCCCCACATGCCTGTCCTACTCCAGAAGTGTACACCTTCACTATCGCATAGTCCATCAGATGTTACACCTCCCTTTCCTTGGGATTCAACAATAGGTCGGATCAGGAATTTTCAAAGCTCTGTAGCTACTGTTGTACTCCCTCCAGTAGAACTCACTTCCTCAATACAATCTCTCATCAGGATACAGTTCCTCAAAGGCATATCTATATGACTAAGGAGTCTTTTCTTTACTTCAGAAAAAATTCATAACATAAAGAAGAATGCTTTATACATTTCCTCAACATTTAAATGCATAATAAGGTCAATGAATTTTCCATGGAAATGATGAATAGAACGTTCACAACTAAACATTTAAATGTGTCTTTTTTTCAATATTTCTTGAATATAACATTTGACATAGTAAATATGACATTTAATATGGAAAATAATACAATCCATTTGTACTTGATTGTAAAATTTATTTTTTCACACATATTTATTTCTGCTAATTATTTTTTGTCAATTTTGAAAAAGTTGCATTGAGAATCGAAGTTTGATCTTAGGCTTATTTTGAAAGTATTGCCTTATAAAATTAAGTTTTATAGTTACTGGAATTTTTCTTATAATATGGGCAAGATTTAAAGATTAATCATGGTCGATGGCTTATTTGCTAATCATCCATCTAACATGGAGAAGTATGACTTCTTTTAAAGGAAGTGATTTTAGGGATTTTGTTGTTGTGTAAAATAAAAAGATTTATGACAATTTAATTTTTTTTCAATATTTAAATAATAAGGAAATTTAAAAATTCATCTTAAAATTAAAGACTAAAATAGCTTCTAAATTATAAAAGTATAGGATATCCAATTCTAAACATTTTAAAAAATCAATTTATTATTTTTTTTATCTAGAAATATAAAAAATCAAATTAGTGTTTTTTCTATCTAGAAATATATGTAATTATAGGAACAAAAGAGTGTAAGTCAAATATTTATGGTATCCATGTATGGATGATTGTCAAGGAATTTCTCAACCTAGAACATGGATAAGGAAAACCATGTGGCTTAAACATTCAAAGTGTCTTAAAAGAGATAAGGTAATATGGTTATCATATTACTATCAAATAAATCAAAGCAAAGGAAAAGAGGAATAAATAGGGGTTTAGTGTATGAATTTTACAATTTGTATTAGCCCTACATAAATTATGTTGGTATAATTTTTTTCATCACGCATTAGCTTTATTAATTATCACCTTAGGATGAACACAAAGAATCATACACATAAACACGATGAAATCACAAATGTTGAAATCCCTCCTTTTGATTGTCCCTCACTTATTTAAATTGATATTACAATCCCTAAACTAGATTTAGGGCCTCACTTGATTACATGCAAGTCATTTAGTGGTATGGATGGTCCTTTATTTCGTATCATTCCCTAGTTTATCACATTTTCCCCATGAACTCCCATTTGATGTGTCTCTAGCCCATGTAAGCAATGATGGCTCCCTTGCACTAAATTACTTCCATTGAGTTACTGAGGAATGTCGGTAATGATGTCTCCCTTGCACTAAAGTACTTTCGTTGAGTTAGTGAGGAATTCAACTTTGTGACCACAATCATTTATAATCTTTAGTAAGAACACTTTATTTATGAGTCAATCTTGGTCAATTTTGATGTTTTCTTTAGACTCTGATGGAATTCCATTATCACAAATTGTTGTATCCTTTCCAAATTTGTATTTCGTATTAATACTAAATGCCCATTTTTTTTTTATGGTATAAAGGTATTTTCTTTTACTTAATTGATGTTATAGAAAACTCCTCATGTTTGATTGTCAAAGTAAAAGTACTAGATTTAGTGTTGATTTATTAAAATATAAATTATAAATACAATTCTAAAATAGAACTAAATGTAGTCTTAAAAATAATCACCTAGCTAAGATTTTCAAAACGAAGAGTGAATATGAAATCAATAGTTGATTCGATCATTAAAATAGAAAACAATTTAATTTGTGTTTAATAAGAGCATGTAAATAATCAACAATGAAACAAATTCACTTTCACCACAACACATGGTTCTTTCACCTATCACATCATGCCTTTTGGTCCCAAAAAAATTGCAGCCTCATTCCAATCGGCTATGACTTATGTATTTGATGATCTCTCCTACCTCATCTTAGTTTGTCTTGGATGCCTTACAACCAATTCAAACAAGCATTCCAAACACCTCAAACACCTTTTCATCATCTTTCAGAGGTGTATAAAGTACAAGATTTAGTTGAATCCCCTCAAGCATGTCTTCTGGGTCACTATTGGATATTTATTGGGTTTCATCATTCCTCGACAAGGAATCATGGTGGATCCCTTGAAAATCCTAGATATCAATGATTTTCCTCCTTCAAAACTTTTTTTCCAATTGCAAAATATACAAGGAAAGACCAACTTTTGTGATGCTTTGTCCTTGACTATGCCTCTTGTGGACATGGATTTTTATGACTTTTATGTGAGTAAATCCCCTTAAGATGGGATGATTAAGCTCAACAAGAATTTTACACATGTAAATCCTCTCTATTAAAGTCCTGATTAATCGGTCCTTTAGAATTTAATAAGTATTATATCCTTTATCTATATTCTTCTTAAAAAGGAGTGCTTTTCCAATAGGGAGATGACTATTGAGAGAATGCCATATAATACATGAGAAAGAATCTATCATAACCTACCCTGAATTATAATCATGAGTAGAAATTAGACACCTTAGCCCATGCAATCAAAAAAATATGTCATTAATTTTTTTTACAGACCACAAAAGTTATAGAAAATTAAAACCCCATGAAATACTTACTCAATTGATGACTTATCAATGGAAAGTATGCCTGGTGGATCATAATTCTCCAAGAATGTGATCTAGATTTTAGTACTCCTAAGAGTAATAAGGTGCTCATACTTACCGAGTTCATCACTAATTTGTCATCAAACATCAAGAACCACTAGTGAATGACAACTTCTATGATGAACACTTTTTCATAATATCATCTGATGACCCATTGTATAAAGATATCATCTCCTATTTGTGCATCATAATTTTGCTGCACATCTCTCTTGGGATGATCACCAATGTCCCCCTTCGTATCTTCTCGTTGGATAAATTCTATATATTTAGTTGCTTGATACAATACTGCATCAATTTCTCACACTCGAGGAGGTTGAGTGGGTCCCAAGTGATTTCCATAGTGGCACCTATATAGGAATTTTTTTAGGATTTCCACTTCTCAAAAAATGGTCTACAATGGTTTTGTTTGGCCTATCCTCTTTCATAAATCCATTTAGGAATTCAAATGAAGTACGAAGTGCCATGTATTCACTCACAAAAATCAAGCTCTGCCAACTCCTTTAAACACTATCATTACCATCGGTCCCTTCTACAGGTGGGGCATCAACTTTATGATGTGAAATCCCCCATCCAACAATGGTCGCAAGTACATCAATGTGGCCATATATTACTTCACCAAATGGGTTGATACCATGCCAACATTAAACAACATAGTGGACATTGGCACCCGATTCTTCTTCAATCATGTCATCAATCATTTGAGGGTCCCCCAATAGCTAATTTTGAATCATGGAAAACATTTATAGAATGAAGTGTTCCAAGAGTTGTCTTCCCTTCTTAGCTTCACCCATGAGTTTTCTTCCCCATACCATCTTCAATAAAAAAACCTAGTTGAGGTTGTCAACAAATTCCTCAAAACCATGCTATAAAGGAAATTCAAGAAGCACAAAACCAATTGACACAACTTTTATATACACCTTGTGCCTACCAAACTACAGTCAAAATTTCCATAGGATTTACCCCCTTTCACCTTATCACTGGCCTGAAAACCATTTTACCAATCGAGTACAAGATACCAACCATATGGATAACATATGAGCTATTTATGTATAATACCCCATAAAAAATTGCCTTTTCTCCCTTAGACATCATAGATGAAGATCAACTATTTTCATTACAAAGTAATGAAGCAACCAATAATTTATCTAAGGCCACATTTGATCACCAAGCATGCCCTTGTTCATTCAGTCCAGGTGACCTTATTCTAGACTATGATATCTCCCATGATGCTCTAGGACCAGGGATGTTAGAAACACTTTAGTGATTCCTCTTCATTTTTAAGAACTACCTCACTCGAGGAGCATACATACTTTCTTACCCTGAGGGTGGCCTCTTTAAGGACCTCGTAAATTGGTTGTTCTTCAAGAAATTTTATGTAATGCCCCCAACCACCAATAGGGTGGGAAACATCATGGAGTAAACATATTTCTTCTCTGATACCAATTTGTAACATTCCCGACCACCCAGGCCAGGCCATGACTTCAGATGATTCTCTTGCTCGAATACACACACACACACACACACACACACACAC
>ML783176.1:552088-580695 GCA_009831015.1 Picea engelmannii
ACAGACAGACTGCAATTTTTATCCGGACATAAACATTCTATTCATAGTCATACATATATTATTGCGGAAATGACAATAAAAGATACAAATTTACTGATGATTTACATTCTTCTATCACAAAACATACTTTAGAAATAACAGTAAAACCATGCATATAGTATTCATAGGAAAAACCCATAAATATAACAACATATACAGGAAATACTCATCATTATAGCATGTACAAATAGACAACATGTAAATGAAGAAATGATTGGTACTTATATTTTAATTGAAGTGTACCAACCACGTGAATACCTTGCATGAACCTCCCATCGTTATACCATATTTCTCCCTCAAGCTGGGACTAAACTCCACCAGGCAATATATTCCTAAACTAGGTAGGGACAATAGGAAGTTGCACAGTACAACAGGAAGGATTTTCTCCAAGGATCCACTTACGCCCATAGCTCATGGAATATCATTCCCCACATGTGTATCCCACCCCAGGAGTGTACAACTTCATTGTCACACAGTCCATCGGATGATACACCTCCCTTTCCTTGGGCTTCAACAATAGGTCAGATCGGGAATTCTCAGAGCTCTGTAGCTGCTACTGGACTCCCTCCAAGAGAACTCACTTCCTCAGAACACTCTCACACCCATATATATTTTCTCAGAGTCTTGACAACATGATTTTTATATCCACGAGCCTAACAACCCACTTCTTAAGTCACACTCCTCAACACATAGTCATGGTTATGGCAGCAACAAAAACTCGGCGTGGGGAACAGTACTGACAGGACAAAATGTAAGGCGAGAATGGTTTGGAATCATTATATTGGACAAAATGGTGAGAATGGTTTGAATGCTCAGGATGGTGAGAATGGTGAGAATGCCCCCCCATAAATATGCATGTGTTTTGGATGACACTTGGTTCTCTAGGAGCACATTCCCCCTACTTGGAACTCATCCCACTCCCTAAAGGAACTTACGATAAATTAATATCCTCTTTACAACATTTTCGAAATAATATATTATTCTACTAGGCTCTTAAGAATAGGCTCTTAGGCTATACTCTTAGCCTCCTCCCTTTCCCAACCTAGTGGATTTCAATCCCCCATACTCTTTATTCATGGCCCGTCTACATGCAACAATGTTGTTATATTAAATATATGAAAATTTTCATGTACAAAATAGGCTCTTGGCATTTAACACTTAGGCTTCCGGCCTAATCAACACATAAGCCTACCAGCTTATAAATACTTGGCTAACCAGCCTACAAAACATGTTACATTTGTAATTAAAACTGAGGCTCATCCTTGTGGTATTACAATCCCCTCCCCTTATTTTTTCATTGTCCTTAGTGCAACTTAATTACACAACATCAAAAATATTTCCAAAATCTTCAGAACGATGTGGGTATTCTACCCACATAGCATCTTCATGCTCCCATGTTATGTCCTCAGGACCATACCAGATCCACTGAACCTTTACAAGCCCTATGGCTTGACTCCGTAGTTGCTTTCTCTTTAGATCTAGTATGTGCACCGGATGAACTTGTAAGGTTCCTTCTTGCTCCACCTGAATCGCATTCTAGTCAATCACACGATTAGCATCAGATAAATATTTCTTGAGCAATGAGACATGAAATACATTATGAATAGTCATGCATGCAGGAAATAAAAGCACATAAGATATTGATCCAATTATTTCTAAAATTTCAAACGACCCACAATATATAGCTTCCAACTTGGAATAGTTTCCCAAATTCAGGGATATTTTGTTGGCTTTCACCTTTCAGAAAACATGATCACCCACTTCAAATTCCTTGTGGGTTCTTCCTTTGTCAGAATATCTTTTCTACCTATCTTGGGAAACATTCAAATTCTATTTGATCTTGGGCATTTTCTCTTCCATTTTCTTAATCAAATTTGTCCCAACCACTGCTCTGTCAGCTGGGTTGTCCCAACTTACTTGGGTGTTGCACTTTCTACCATAAAGTGCCTTTAATGGGCTCATATTCAATGATTCTTGGTTCTCATTGTTGTAAGAAAACTCCACCAAGTGTAGGTAGTCTTCTCATCTAGATGGTTTGTCCATCACATACATTCTTAACATATATTCTATCACTTGATTTACTCTTTCTGTTTTTCCATCAAACATAGGATGATAAGTTGTGTTGAATTTCAGGTTTGTTCCGAACCCTTTGAATAATCTTCTCCAAAACTTTGACGTAAATTTTGGGTCTCTGTCAGACACAATTTTCTTGGGTATGCCATGAAAGTTTGTTAATTCCCTCATATAAATATCAAAAACATTAGATGCCTTGTGAGTAGTCTTCAAGGGAATAAAATTGGCAACCTTCATAAGCTTATCCACCATCACCATGATGGAATCATGTTTCTTGTTTGATCTGGGTAATCCTACGATGAAATCCATTGTCACCACTTCCCACTTCCACTAAGGAACGGATAATGGTTGTAGCAACCCATTTGGGTGTATATGCTCAGCTTTGACCCTTTGACACTCCATACATATGGCAATGTATTCTGCAATTTCTTTCTTCATGCCTGGCCAGTACTAATGGCTCTTGATTGTTGAAACTATTTTCTGATATCCTAGGTGTCACGCATAAGGTACCGTATGAATCTCTTTTAAAATCGCACTCCTCAATTCTGGAGAATTGGGTACATAAGATCTGTTTCTGTACAAGAGAATTCCATCAATTCCAAATTCATAATCTTCATCTTTCTTCTGAATTTTACCTTGCTGCAATTTATTTACCAATTCCACGTACTACAAATCAACTTTTGTAGCCTTAGAAATTATTCGTTTAAAATTCGTTTGATACATGCTAATGGTTGTAGCATGTAGTTCATGCACTCTCTTGGTTGTAGCATGTAGTTCATGCACTCTCTTGTTCATGCATATCATGCTAATGTGCTTGATATGAAATTCATATTCACATAGGAATTCCAACCATCTACTCCACCTAAGATTCAAAGTAGGTTGGTCAAAAAAATATTTCAAACCATTATAGTTTGCTCTCATCTCAAAACTTCTTCCCATGAGGTAGTGTCTCCATTTATTTAAAGCGTGCACTATGGATTCCAACTCCAAATCATGAGTGGCATAGATCCTTTCATGATATTTCAATTTCTTAGATTCAAATCATATCACAAACCCATTCGGGCTGAGGACTCCACCCATTCCTTTTTTTCATGCATCTGTGCAAACCATGAATTCTTCATTTGGATCTCCAATATTCGTAATTGGAGCACTGGTTAACAGTTTCTTCAATTGTTGGAAGCTCATTTCACATTTTGTTGTCCATTGAAGCTTCTTCCCCTTACATTGCAAGGAAGTGATGGGATGATCTATTCTCGAAAACCCTACATTGAACCTTCTGTAGTAGCCATGGATACCCATGAAGGATATGACTTATATCACACTCTTAGGTGTTTTCCACCCTTTAATAGACTCAATCTTTTCAGGGTCCACTGCTATCCCTTCTTCAAATATGATATGCCCCAAACAATGAATTTTGTTTTGATAAGATGAGCACTTGTTCAATTTGCCATACAACTAATGATATCTTAGCACTTGCAACACCATCCTCAAATGATTCTCACTTTCTTCTTCCAACTTGGAATATACAAGGATGTCATCTAGAAAGACAATGACAAACTTGTCTAAATATTCTTGAAAAACGCAAGTCATTAAGCACATGAAAACAACTTGTGCATTTGATAACCCAAATGGCACTATTGTGAAAACATAATGACCATACCTTGTCCTGAAGGTGGTCTTGTTGATGTATTCATATTTAATCCTTACTTGATGGTATCTCGATATGATATCTATCTTTGAAAATATCCTTGCATTCTTCAACTGATCAAAGAGATCATCAATCCTTGGTAGAGGATACTTGTTCTTTATATTGACATTATTTAACTACCCAAAGTCAATGCACAATATCAGGGTCCCATATTTCTTCTTCCCAAATAACATTGGGGAACCCCAAGGGGACACACTTGGGTGTATTTACTGCTTACTTAAAATTTATTCAAGCTTCATTTGCAGTTCTTTCAGTTCTGGTGTACTCATTCTGTAAGGAGTCTTTGATACTGAAGCTTCTCCAGGCATTAAATTTATAGAGAAATTGTTAAGCCCTAATATTGGCTCATTGCCCCTTAATTGGGTCATATTATATTATTAATTTTATTTTATTTATGTCAGCTTTAGGCCATTAGTTGTAATTATACCTCCTAGTCTCCTATATATACCAAGGAGACATTTTCATTTTGAATCATCTTGTACTTGAACATTTAAGTGGGGTAAAAGGAGGTTGCCCCTTTGAAGAGGATTATTATCTAAAATTATCTCTTTTTCAAGGTGTTGAGAAATTTTTCTGAGGTTTTTCTATGCTATATTGATATTTGGTTCTTAACATATGGTATCAGAGCTCAAGGTCTTGGGGTTTTGCTGTTACATTTGAGGCACCTTGGGATTTTCTCTATAACTTTATTTCTACAATGTTTCAGAAGGAACGTCTTGGAGGATATTTATTATATCGATCAAGGTACGTTGGGTTCAAAATTCATCTCCTAAGGCCTTATACGTTCGGAGATACAACCTGTACAAGATAGGGTTCTGGAATCATCCTGAACTGAGTCATTGCGGAATTTTCCCTATAAAAACTTTTTTGTAATGTTTCATACCATGAACTATGGAGGCTATTTACAAAACCTAGTAAGGTATCTGTAGTAAAATTTTCATCTTCTGGGTCATCTTAAATTTGTAGATACACCTTGTGTACGATAGGGTATTTGACTAGTCCTTTTGACTAGTCTCAAGAAGCTGTTCCAAGTAAAACAATCATAACTTCTTCTTAGAGTATCCAAATTGAGTGGGAATGGTTTAATTGGATCAATGACAGTTTGTAGTATTTATGGTGCTAGTTTCTAAATTTTATATCAATTATTTTGTGTTGAGAACGCTATACAAGGGAGATATCCTAGAAGTTACCATAAATTCCACTTGGCACATCCAATTTTGATCAGACCTATGGCATTGTAGAGAAGAAATATCAGAGAACTACATAAAAGAAATTTTCATACCCAGAAGGGTCGAAACTTGGGAGATACAATAGAAGAAATATTCTCTAGCAGAACCACCTAAAAATCAAGGTTGAAAAGTGATACTTCGCCACCAAAAAAAGGAACTTATACACCAAATAAGCCTCCAGAAAATCCTAATTGGACTCTTGATGAAGGTGAAGAAATGTGTAGGGATATAAATGAACTACAAAAGAAGATGGATTCAATGGAAGATAAGTTGGATACTAAGATGGATTCAATGGAAGCTAAGTTGGATTCTAAGATTGATGGTTTAAAAGGGGATATCATGGAAGTATTGAAAAATTTCGTAACAGAGAAGACATCTGAAAGTGAAAATGAATCCCATGAAATTCATGATGAGGACACAAGGAAGGTGAATTAGGACTGGAGAAATTCCAACTTTGGTTTGAAGACCAACCACATTCCTAAGATTCATATGAGGAAGTTTGATGGAAAGGACCCAATCACATGGATACTTCAGATTGAGCAATTCTTTGATATCCATAATGTGCCACATACAGAGAAGGTACAAATTGCTTCTTTATATTTAGACCCTAATCAATTTGTATGGTATCGATGGCTTTGTTCTCCCAAATCACTCGTCACTTGGACAATTTGCATGGAAGAAATGATAGAACACTATGTGGATACAAGGAGCAATACCTTCTTTAACCAATTGATAAATCGCAAGCAAAAGGGTTCAGTTACCGAGCACATTCAGAACTTCCAAAGATTGAATATAAAGTTTTGATATTCGAGATGAGCACTTGATTGATGTATTCATAGGAACTTTAAAGGATAACATTCAACATGAGGTTCGCCTTTGGGAACCCAAATCATTGGAGAATGCATTTAAGGTGGCAATAAATGTTGAAAGTAAAAATATGGCTATGGCTACTAGAAGGACCAACCCAAACATCTATAGAGAGAAAAATTCTCCTTCTAAAACACCTCAACCTACAAAGTTGACACCTCAACAATTGGAGGAAAGAAAAGCAAAAGTTTTATGCTTTAATTGTGATGGAAAGTATAGTAAGGGACATAAGTGTGGTGAGAAAAAATTATTCTACATAGATTGTGAAGAGGAAGAAGAAAAAGAAAAAGAACCATCTCAAGATGAAAATGTAGAAGTAATTTCATCTGAAGAGTTGACTCCCATGATATCATGCAATGCATTGGCTGGAATTAACACTCCTCAAACCCTCAAGATCAAACGATACAGAAAAAAGAAAAAGGTAATAGTCCTAATTGATTATGGAAGTACTCATAATTTCATTCACTATAAATTAGCCAAAGATATCAATTGCTTTGTATATCCAATGCCAGAGTTTCAAGTAATGATTGCAGATGGAGGAACTATCAATTGCTCAGAAAACTGCAATAAGATCAATCTTACTATGGGGGAGTATGTAATGAATAGTCAAATGATTGCTATACGCATGGGTGGTGCAAATGTTGTACTCGGAATCTAATGGTTACAATCATTAGGAATAGTGGCTTTCAATTTTCAAGAAATTTTCATGAAATTTTCATTGGAAGGAAAAGAAATTGAGTTAAGAGGTATCACAGGGAAACTCAGTAAGGTGATAATCTCTAACAGCATGACAAAATTATTGAAAAAGGGGCATCAAGGCATTATTGCACAACTATGCTCACTAGATGTTCAAACATCTAAGACATCTATGTCTCAAGATCTCCAAAGGAACATTGATAAGCATTCCAAAGTATTTGAAGATATTCCTAAAGGTCTTCCACCCACTCGAAATCATGATCATGGAATTCACCTAATTCCTAGGAATGTTCCTCCTAACATCAGACCACACAGATACCCTTACACCTAGAAGAGTGAAATTGAGCACATGGTTGAAGAAATGTTAGAGGCTGGCATTATTAGACCTATCCAAAGTTCTTACTCTGCACCAATGGTAATGGTATTCAAGAAAGATAGCTCATGGTGTATGTGTCTAGATTATAGAGAGCTCAACAAGATCACTATTAAAGATAAGTTTCTCATTCTCGTCACTGATGAATTGTTAGATGAACTACATGGAGCAATATATTTCAAAAAATTGGATCTTCCTTCAGGGTATCATTAGATCGGAATGAAGGAATAAGATATCCCAAAAATAGCATTCTAAACTCATGAAGGTCATTATGAATTTTTGGTCATGCCTTTTGACCTTACAAATGCACCTTCAACATTCCAAGGGTTGATGAATTCCATTTTCAATCCCTTCCTTCGAAAATTTGTGTTAGTATTTTTTGATGATATACTAATCTATAACAACTCTTGGGAGGATCATATGTGACATGTTGACAAGGTGCTACAACTACTAAAGGAGCAACAACTATATGCCAAACTATCCAAATGTTTCTTTGGAGTAAAGGAGGTAGAGTATTTGGGTCATATTGTATCTCATGAAGGTGTCAAGATAGATCCTAACAAGATTAAGGCCATGATGGACTGGCCAATTCCTAAAACATTAAAGAATCTTAGAGGATTTTTGGGTTTGACAAGTTACTACTGCAAGTTTGTTTAGAACTATGGAAGAATAGTAGCACCTTTAATGACACTAACTGAGAAGGATGCATTTTCATGGACTCCAGAGGCAACTAAAGCTTTTGAACAACTTAAAGAGGTGATGTGTAAAGATCCTGTCTTGACCACTCCAGACTTCACAAAAACCTTTATTGTGGAATGTGATGCCTCGGAAAATGGAATTGGTGTTGTCCTAATGCAAGAAGGAAGGCCCCTGGATTTTGAAAGTCGACCACTCAAGGGAAAGGACTTACACAAACCCATTTATGAGAAAGAAATGATGGAAATAATACATGCATTGAATAAATGGAGTCCTTACCTAATAGGTAGGCACTTCAAGGTCAAAACAAATCATGATAGTCTTAAATACTTCTTGGAACAAAGACTATCTTTAGAAGAACAAAAAAAATGGGTAACCAAGATATTGGGTTATGATTTTGAAATTGTTTATAAAAAGAGGAAGCACAATGTTGTGGAAGATGCAATCTCAAGAAAGGATGAAGATGTTGAGGCCTTTATCTATTCTATCTCGATCATCCAACCTGTTTGGATAATAGAGGAAAGGGATGAATGGAAGAATGAAGAAAAAGTGTGGACTCTCATTCAAAGGTTGCAGTAGGATTCCAGTGCATCAGATACATTTACATGGAAAAATGATTCACTATGGTACAAATATCACTTATATGTATGTAAGAACTCCCAAATCAAACAAAAGGTACTATTAGAATTGCTCACCCATCTAGTAGGAGGGCACTCAGGATTTTTGAGAATCTACCATAGAGTCAAGAAGGATTTCCTTTGGGATGGCGTTAAAACTGATGTTCAAAGGTTTGTGGTAGAATTTTTGGTTTGCCAACAAAATAAGGTGGAAACAATTAAGACCCCAAGTCTTTTACAACCATTATCCATCCCAAGTCAGTGTTGGGAGAAGGTTTCCATGAATTTCATCACAGGGTTACCAAAGTTTGAAGGAAAGAGTTTCATCATGGTGATTGTTGATAGAATGACCAAGTACGCACACTTTTTTTCACTCTCTCATCCCTTCAAAGCTAGTACAATTGCCACCTCATTCATGCAGATAGTTCAAAATCTACATGGAAGCCCAAAGATTATTGTAAGTGACAGAGATCCCATCTTCACTCGACATTTTTGGACATAATTATTTTCTTGTTTGGGTACTCAATTGGCTCATAGCTCATCCTATCATCCTTAATCTAATGGACAAACCGAGATAGTGAATAAATGTCTGGAAGGCTAACTTCAATTCCTTGTCTCTGATAAACAAACACAATGGTTCAAATGGTTACCCTTGGAAGAATGATGGTATAACACTTCCTTTCATACTGCAACAAAAATGACACCATTTATGGAACTTTATGGATACCACCCTCCTTCCATCACTTCCTCTCTAAAAGAAAAATCTAAGGTTCAAGCAGTGGAATATCACATCGAGAATCAACAGCAAGTTCTCCAAATCTTAAAGGACAACCTGACCATGGTACAAAATCGCATGAAACAACAAGCAGATCAACACCATAGTCAAAAAAGTTTTGAAGTAGGGGATTGGGTATTTTGAAGACTACAACCATACAAACAGATGCCCCTCAAACAAGCTAAGAAAGATAATAAATTATCACCAAAGTACTATGGCCCTTATAAGGTGTTGCAAAAGATTGATACTATGGCATACAAATTGGAGATGTCTGCATCTTCATGAGTACACCCAGTTTTCCATGCTTCATGCTTAAAGAAGGTTATAGGCAACAAGATCCCAGTTCAAACTATATTTCAAAAACTTGAAAAGAAAGGAAAAATCATATTTGAGCCTAAATCCATCACTGACACAAGAATTCACCAGTTGAGGAATAGACCCATTTCAGAGTATCTCATTAAATGGAGGAAACTATCAACTGAAGATTCCACTTGGGAAGATGAGTCTTTTACACAAAAGCATCCAAAGTTACTCAAGCATTGGCAACAACACTTGTCTCAAGGGGAGGGGCATGTTAGGCCCTAATATTGACTCATTACCCATTAATTGGGGCATATTATATTAGTAATGTTATTTTATTTATGTCATCTTTAGGCCATTAGTTGTAATTATACCTTCTAGTCTCCTATATATACCAAGGAGACATTTTCATTTTGAATCATCTTGAACTTGAACATTTAAGTGTGGTAAAAGGAGGTCGTCCCCTTAAAGAGGCTTCTAATACGAAATTATCTCTTTTTCAAGGCGTTGAGTACTTTTTCTGAGGTTTTTCTACACTATTTTAACAAAAATTGATATCTCTCTTTGGGGGTAGTCCTGGTACCTCCTTCAACACATCCTCAAATTATTATAGGACTGCATGATCCTCTAGATTTGGTGCCTTATCCTTAGATTCTTCCCCCATATGGGTTGCAAATATTTGGCATCCCTTCATGTAACACTTCTTTAGATGCATTGTTGAGATTTCTCGGACAGTAAATGCCCTGGGAATTCCTTGGACTATTCTCTAATTTCCTTCCTTATCCAAGAAAATGAATTTTTTGTTATGAAAATCTAATATGGCATGGTGTTGGTCCAACCAATCCATACCAGTTAGGAAATCATATGATCCCAAAGGAAACGTGTTCAAATCTTCCTTCGTACTCATTCTATTCATGCCCACTTGACATGATTTAACCAACTCAACAACCTTTCTCTTGGCTCCTATAGCCAGCTGCACCAACCAAGATTTCCCATGCGTGCTTCTCGATAATTGAAATCTTTCCACTACCTTAAGATATACATATATATGACTAGCCCCCAAATCAATTAAAATAGTGAGGGCATGGTTATTGATCATACCTTCAACTTCGATCATGTGTGGTTGAAACTCAACTTGCTTGTTTTCTAGGGCTTCATATATCTTGGGTACTCTTTTGGCCATGTCCTCCACTATTTTTGCTTGTCGAACATGGTGAACATCTCTCATCCTCTCCTTTCCTTGAGATAAATCTCTATACTTATGATCTCCATTACAACCCCAACATTGCATAGGTGCCTTCCTTGGCCTTTTCCCACCTACTTCAACCATTTTGGGCTCCCTCAAAATTGGTTGTCCTTGAGGAATATTTTTGAAAAACGGTGGCTTATTTCTCTTCAGCCTCTACTTCTTCTTCAACTTCCTCTTGTCTTCCCAAGATCTTTGGAAAGTAGTCTTTTCTATATGTTGATCATATAAGAATTTTTCTCTCCTTATAGTTTCTTCCAGATTTTTAGGATCATCATAATGGATTTTGTCACTGATAAAAGGTGACAACTCACTCATATATCTCTGTATCTTGATTGTCTCATCCTTAATGACAGGGACAAACTTCAATAGATCTATAAATCTCCTTTCATATTCATCTATAGTCATGATACCCAATTTAAGTTGAAATAAATCTTTCATCTTTTTGTCATACTGTCTCTTGGTTAAGTACTTCTTTTCAAAATGTTTCTTGAATTCCTTCTATGTGACATCTTTCTCTCTGATGTGTTTCACTTGCACAAGTTGATCCCATCACAAGGATGCATTTCCTTTCATCTGATATACTGTGATTCTTCCTTCTGCATGAGAGGAATAATTATGCAATTGGAAATATTGTATGTCTTAGACTCTTCATCCATTTGGTTCTCTCCATCAAAATTAGGAGGTTTTATCTTATTCATTTCTCCTTTCAACTCATCCACCCCATACCTACTATGTTTCCTGACAGGGCTTGGACTTGATCTATTTTTTTCTCTCCTATGGGGATGATTTTGTGAGTGATGGTGTTGTCTACTATCACTCCTTGATCTTCTTTCCTCATCAGGTAACATGTTGCTCTTTGATTGGATGGATTCACTTTCCTTATCTAACTTTTTTTCAATTATTTCTAGGATCTGCATTAGATTCATATTTAAGTCTTTCATTTTATCCTTGGCTCTATGAAGCCTTTCGTAATCTACCTAGTGAATTTGAACATATTTTTGCAAATTTTTAATGTTTTTCATCATGCTCACATATTTATCTATTTCTTCTATATGCCCATTGGAGTTTTCCCTTCCACTCCCAAATTGACATCCATTCCTTTAACATCATCCTCTGGACTATAAGTGTCTTGTGCCTCCTCCATTTCTTTGCACTATGTAACAATATGGCTATGTTTAGACAATTGCTAACTATTCAAAATGTGCAACCAACTGAATTTTGTTAGGCTATTAGACTTAATAATTCTCTAGAATAACTTAAACAATATGATTCAACAAAATAATATCAGACTACATTTTTCTACAAGTCTTTGGTCGATAAATAATCCGTATGACTCTATCTCTGAGCCCTGTCTTTTGCTACAATTTACTTTCGGTACTAGCCCATTTTTCCTTCATCCCTTGATTCACATGTGACTACTACTGTGAATAGGTACTAATAGTTGGGTGCTTATCTAGAGCCTTGACACTTCAGGGCTCTGGAGCTCCAGAGGTTTCCCTTTCTACACATCACAAAGATCGCATGACCTTGAACAACGATTTCACAAACGACGGTGGATCTACGGTTCCAATTATTTGTTAAGATCTATGGTGGATTGGAGCTTCAGAACTCCATGCGTCGACAGTTTCCAAAGAACATCATAACAAATCTTCCAACTCATGAAGTGGGGTGGATTAACGGTTCATGACTTCCCAGCATCCTACAGCTAACATTTCCTACGGAACTCTGAGTTTCAGGAGTTCCAGACTATCCATACTCTATATCCTTCTAGAGTGCCAAGTCTTTGGACTATTGCATCTATTTCCAAGTGTGATTTCTTGATCAATGGTCAAGATTAACTCTAGCCCTTTGGGCTTCAGGCTTCAGGGTTTCAGGACTTTGAATCTTTGGGGTTCCAAGACTTTGGAGGATTTCTTCCTCCCACTCAATAATGAACCATTTCTTCTAGAGTGTCAAGTCCCTAGACCTTGGGATCTGATGCTATGCATCCCCTGTGACCAACATTTGAGATTAACTCTAGCCTTCGGGAGTTTTTTACTCAATCCTAACCGTAACTCCTTTCTGCTAGAGTACCAAGTTTCCATACTTCATGATTTGGTGCCACGCGTCTATTGGGGTCAAGTTATCATGGGCCTAGTCTAGTTAAAAAAATTTCTCATATTTTAACTACTTAATGTATCCATCAGAGGCCCCAATACCCATGCTAGAGAGGATTTACATGTGGTGAAATACTAGAAGCAGACATGTAGCCCAATATGACGAGTGAAACATTTCACATTCTAACTAACATTTCTACCTTCCAAAGGTTCTTAACTCACTAACACATGGAACACATCCCATGTTTCCATGCCATCCCTAGTGATTTCCGCAAGTCACGTCACTTCGGGCTTCAGAAGATTTACACTTGTGCACTCCAATTCTTCTAAACTTCGAACTCTCAAACAAGGTAATCTTCTGACACACGTCCCTTTTGATGAACGGTCTAGATTAACTATGTACTTCAGGACTTTGGGATTTTTCACTCTAGTTCACTCCAATTCTCCCAAAGTGTCGAACTTTCAAACTCCTGTGAGATCTACAACCCACAATCACTTGCACACTGATCTAATGATTGGGATCTGTTCCTCTCCATTGTGCCTTACTTCTTTCTCTTGACTCGATCTAACGGCTCTGATTTGTCTTCAAAACACAATCCAAATATACCTTTTTTCATCGGTATCTAGGAGAAGTGGATAGTGGGACTATGAATATAAAAAAGGGCCTTTATTCAACAAAAATGATCGTCAAAAGTGTTATATGTATAGGTAAAAATGGTATCATTTCATGGTCCCATCACATACCTCCATGGAGGCCCAACCAAGGGAACCCTTCCCCTAGTCACTCTCACTATTCTTTCCTCTCAAGACCAATTTGTGTGATCATTCTACTAGGGAACATGTCTGTTTGTTTGTACATTCAACCCAATTGTTTTAACATTATTTCATTCATTGATATTTGTACAAAGCACATTTTTTTACGGAAAGAAATTATACTCATCCCATCACACCCGATGGAATAATTTCACTCCGTGAAATTCTTAATCACCCTTGGTTGAATCATTCACACTAAGTAACTATGCCTTCATAATCCTAGTTGTTTGTAGCACCTCATGTATCTCAGTACCCTTCATTGTGATCCTTAAAATTACCACCCTCAACTACCTATCCATTTGAATTCATTAATCCTCAATATCATTTTGAAAAATACTCACTATACTTGATCATTTCCATAACAAAATATCATCTTATGTCGAATTGGTTTTGACTACTACCAATGTCCACCATCAATCATGCTCCACCCAAGAGAAGTCTTGGTCCTCATACTCACTTACAACTTTTCCACCTCATCCAAATTATCCAAATCTATCCCCTATTTACAATTTAGTATATGTTATATCTTCACATGATTCAACGGGACACTTGTTCCTTTCTGTTCACACTATCATTCTTATCGATACCAACTTCGGTTTTCTAAGAATGTCAAGGTATCTTGTACCTAATTTTAGTCGAAAATGATAGACCCTAGCTAGGAAAAAGAGATTGTTCATCATCCTCCGTTCTCATTGACCCTCCTATTATTTGACATCAACTCATATACACATCATGACGGGTCCTAGGTTTGTTTTTCAAATTCTTGATTCAAGTTATTGCAATGGATGGTCAATTTCATAGCAGTACATTGATATTTTGTTGCATCCTACTTGAATTGTTTGATTCCCTTGTGCACCTCTGTAATCTCACAAAAGACACAACTACACAATCTTTTGTAGTAGGGATGATTTTAGGGGATAAATTTCACTGAAGGGCTAATTTTCCATGGTTTTCCCAACAAAATATTCACTATTCTAAAAACTATTCGCCCAAATTCTATATGATAAAATTACTTTACCTTAAAAATCACCAAAATTTTATGCAAACTATATAAAATCCTTAGAAATTTGAATATTTTTACAAAAATATCGCTAAAATTTTATGGTTGGCATATGAAGGATTAGTGAGATTTGCCAAGGTTTCTACCTTTTAAAATAAATTTCCATCCTTAAAATCATCCCTATTTTGTACTCATAGTGTTCCATCAATTTCATTATTTTATCTGGGAGCTAGATATATACAACCACAACATATCTAGTAAATACCTCATAAATTGCTTAGATTTGAAGATGATGCTTGAATTGAAAAAAAATGAATCAATCCATATCGCATATATTTTCTCAATAAATCCACATGCACTGCATAATTAATCCATTGTTCAGAACTTCAAAGGCGATGCAAATGATCAAGATATGAAATGAGAATGACAATGAGGGTGCCTTACCATGTAGTTGCAATTGTATGACAAGACTTGTTAATGATTGCATATACTCTTTGATGCACTTACACTTCATGATTTCATGGAGATGGTAAGGAGATGGTTTCCCTAGTCCCCTAATTTGACTTATACATCACCTCTTGCGGAGATGCCCATATGATGGCAACCCTATTTGTGTCCATAATTTTCTTTTATAAGATATGAAACTTTTCAATTTGCTTAAAATCTTGGATCATCATTACAAATTTATTGTATATGTCTAAAAAGTTTAAAAGTCTTTTAGAAAAAATTTCTGATATAAGAATAGTAGAATTATTGTTGTTCCCTAACCATTATATCTTTTTAAACCCTTTTAAATTTTAGAACAGCTAGGCCCTAAAAAACTAGTACATCCACCTCATTAATATTGTGATTCTTATCCATTATACAAGCTCTATTTATTTTTTCCTTTCAAGTTAAAAAACAAATTTACACCCATCACCCCTTACTATAAATATCTTATTATAATAAAATGTTTGTGTCAATATTTTATTATAAAAATATGTTTGCTTTTCCTAAATCATATACACAACCACAACCGAATTGGTTTCAAATAAGATACCATAAAAAAATAATTATAATAACATGTTTTTTTAAATAGTTATCATCTTTTCTCTTTCATATATAAAATTAGAATCTGATTATGTAAGGTACCTCGTCTTCATATCTATAGATCAAAATATAAAGAGAGCAAGTTAATCTTATAAATTTGTGGGAATTAAATTTAGCATTACATAAAAATGTAACTTATAAATTTGTGGGAATTAAATTTAGTATTACATAAAAATGTAATTAGAATAATAGAAAGAAAAGGAAAGAAAATAAAATTTAGTAATAATGTTTTTTATATTATAATGAAAAAAAAATCTAAAAATAGAAAATTGAAGAAATAGAAAAATATATTTAATAATTTAGAATGATGAGAAATAAAATGGAAACTATTTAAATGAAAGAAAACTCCACTTGCGACTATGCTTATCTCAAAAATGTAAGATGTATTAATATAAAAATAAAAATAACTCTAATATGTCATGTATAAGAAACAAATGTGAATTGAAATACAATTATAAAATGGATAATAATAAAGAAAAATAATAATACATTATATATAATTAATAAAATTTGTAAATGGATAATAATAATAAATAAATAATAAATTTACAATTATAAAATGGATAATAATAAAGAAAAATAATAATACATTATATATAATTAATAAAATTTGTAAATGGATAATAATAATAAATAAATAATAAATAATAAATTTATATATGATAATAATAATAAAAAGTAAATTTATTAAAGAATGAAATGTGTAAGGAGTCATGGAGGTTTAGGGGATCATTTTTTATCTCAAAGAAAATTATGAAGTAAGTTATGAATGAGATTAGAGTAAAGCTACTAACTAGGTCAAGACACTTGCATTATACTAAGGGTTGAAATTTTTTGAGCCAAGGTGAATTAGAGAACTATTTGTAATCAAGGATTTAGTAGTAATTAACATCTTTATACATTACTCCACTTTACTTGATGAAAATTTACAAAGACTCATTTGGTGAGTACAACAAAAGTTCAATATCTTTGTCTTATAGATTTTCCAAGTCTTAAGAGAAAGAGATTAACAAGTTTATCACTTCACCAACAAAGATTTCCTATGGAACGTGAAACATTCAAGACAAAAGGAGGGGTTTCCATCTCCCTAATTCCTTAAGAAATTATTTAATTATCCAAATTTTTGCATGCAACACAAGTGGCAAGTCAAATTTAATGAGGGAGGATATAATTAAAGGTTCACAATAATACTATGTATCATCGTACATTTCAAGTGTAATGAGGGATCACCTCTTTCAATTTGGATTTAATTCAACCATGGGAGAAAGTGGGATAATGGAGCTTGTTGGTATGGATGATTTCCTTATGTGTATTCCCTTGTTTTGCCTTGAAGAAAACTTTAAGGAGAATAGTCTAGAAAATGTATACCATGGCCTAGGTCTTTCGACTTCTTAGAGGAAGATATGTTTCATTGTGGAGGTAAATTCATGTTCCATAGCTTGGGTCTATTTCCAAAGTAGTTTATCTTAGGTCTATATATTCAAGTTCCTTTGTTCATTCTTGGTAAATTCATTAAGGTGTCCTTTAGTTTTGATATAAATTGAAAGGAATCATAGACACAATTCTTTAATCAATCTATTTCTCTGCTTCCTCAAGTGATAATTTCATGGTGCAAGTGTGGTGCTTAGTTTTGAAAATGGAATTTAACAAAAGTATGGATTTAGAGGATTTTTCGAAACTTCCGTTGGACATTAGACAATATGGTGAGCCACCATGACCCAATTTTATGCCCCCTTTGTGAAATTGTTGATATTCAACATGTTGTTTGATTTCAAGAGGTTGTTATGGGGGATAATAGGACATCCATATTTACATCTATAGGGAAAATCCACACCCAAGAGTAAAATAGTAATAATGGGATTGTAGTACTAATGGAAACTTTTCTTCAATAGAGGAATCAAATAGAGGACTTAGAATCTTAATGTAGTGCTTTGCACCACAAGGTACCAAGTTTGGATAGGGACCATAAATCAACTACATCCAACTACATAATTTCCATTGGTTGAGATGTGGAGGATAACGTGGAAGATAATATCCCAAAGGGGTGGATATGGATGACATGGATCATGACCTTTGGTCTTCTCTAATGAAATAAGATGGAATCTTCCATCAAGCATGTCTTTAAATTGTTTCAAGTTTTTTCATGTTTTCTATAGAATCTTTTGGACATCCTCTGCTAAGGAAAGTATTATCCTTATCGTAATTAGGCTACAAGTTCTTAGGACTTTTTCCATACACTAAATTGTGGCACTATCCTCATTTTTTGTATTATTATGTTGTCTAACACTTTTCTAGAAAAAAATAATTATTCCTATTAAAAAAACAAATTTATGAAATATGTTTATATTATAATTAGAGATTTTATATAACATAGAAATAGAAATTAATTATTCCTATTAAAAAAAATAATAATGAAATATGTTTATATTATAATTAGATCTTTTATATAACATAGAAAGAGAGAGACAATATGACATTGATAAAGAGCTATAAATACCCTAAGCCTTTTGAATTTGAATGTGTGATCTCTTAGGAGGAAACACATGTTCTTAACCATTAAGACCACTCAAACTATATATTTATAATCACAACTTAAATAATATATTAGTTCTATAAGCTATGTTACTATAATGTTTTAAGAAGCTAATTCTATAAAATATATAATCACAATTTATATTAATTCTATACAATATGTTATTAAAATGACAACTTTTAAATTATACCATTAAAATATATTATATTATGGAATGGTTTTGAAATTTGAAAATTGTTAGTTTAAATTATTAATTTTTATATTTAATTTTATTTTTTAATTTATTTGTTATTTTATATCCAAAAATATTAGTAATATGTAATAAATTATAAAAATTATATTAATTCATTATAATTAGAAAAACCAAGTATATTTTACAACCTAATATTGAAGAGAATGTAACTTATCTTGCTTCCATTTGACATACTTGTAGAGCATATGAATACCTAATATGATATATCATAAAATATAGTAATAATAAATATAGTAGTAATAATAATAATATAGTAATACTAATAAATTGTTATTAGCAATAACCACATTAAATTATATATTTGATGCTTATACTAGTATATTGAAAATGTTTATATAGGTATATTGAAGATATTTTATCTCTACATATAAAAAAAATTATTTTCTTCATAAAATTTAAGTCATGGAAAAAAAAAATTATCACAAGATTGTTGAAAAACAATTAGGTGAAGAAATCACACTTCACATCCAACATTACATGTATTTATTTCACTCACACAAATTTAATGATCTCAATGAATAGATGTCATAGTTATCTAAGATGAAAAGTTCAAAGTTAAGTTATTTAAGATTGGAAAAAAATTACACTGTGAGAGTTTTACTATTAAAACTCAAAATTTAGGTATAACTTAATATTGAAAAAATCACATTCTTTCAATAATAACACTTTCAATTGGTTAACCAATGATATATGTTATAAAAGTAATTTAAATATTATGAAAAAAATAATAAATAATTTACTTTAACATTTTATCACATTAAAAAAATAAAAATATATAAAATGGTATTTAAAGTTGTTTCGATATTTCAAATAAAAAATAAATTTAAATAAATAAAATGTGTTTGATATTTTAAAATATATTAAAAAGTAAACACATACCCAAATCTAACCAGAAATAAGCCAAAAAGTAGAAGATTTACAAAGGTTAATGTTATGGAAAAAAAGAAATCTCAAATTTTGGAAATAATCCAAAAGTTTCGTTTCATAGATAGTATGTTTTTCAGTATAGTCCAACATTCTTTCTATATTAATGTTTTTGGCTTGTTTCATGGAAACCAAATTATTTGTCAAAATGCAAGCTACTTTTATAACACTTAGATTCTGTAGCTCCATTATTGTTCAAGTATTATACCAATTACTCAAGCTTGTTTTACAACTTATAATTTTTACTTCTGAATTTTATTGTTTTCGACATAATCCCTGTTTTTCAAATTAATTAAAGCTTGTTTTACAACTTATAATTTTTACTTCTAAATCTTATTGTTTTTGACATAATCCTTGTTTCTCAAGTTCATTAAGCATCATGAATGCTACGGAGTCCTTTGGCATCATCTACATGTTTTTTATATTCTTCTGCAACAACGAATCTGCAAGCCACACCACAATAAATAGATAATTAATCAAAAAAATTGATTTAAAAAAAATAAAAAAAAATCAAATGATTTACACTTTTTCAACCATCAAAAACACCCATGAACATACGTTGGTTTGTGATCCATACCGTCCTTCGTTATAAATAGGTTTAGACCATTTCATTCTTTTGCTTAATTCATGCAAGCTAGCGCGAGCTCCTTTAGCTATTTGAAGAGAAACACAAACTGCATGAAGGCAACATAAAGTAAGAACAATTTAACTGTCAAGTAAGAGCAACATTTCTCAATTTTAAAAGCTAGCGCGAACTCTTTTAGCTATTTGAAGAGAAACACAAACTGCATGAAGGCAACATAAAATAACAACAATTTAACTGTCAAGTAAGAGCAACATTTTTCAATTTTAAAATATTTATAATTTCATGCTAAATATAAGGATAAAAAACTTATGAATATATTATCAATAGAGACTTCTCTTAATTCCGATTTTAAATTTCTAGATGTGCAAACCTTTCTTCAATCTGTTGATTATGTTTGACTATGGTTAACTATGATTAACCACATTTGACTATCATCGACTATAATGAATCATGTTTTAACATAATTCACTATGGTTGAAGAAGGGTGATTCTAGCTGACTATGGTGGACCATGTTTAACTATGGTCAATAATGATTAACTATGGTTGACTTTAGTAGTGCATTTTTTATTATAATTGACTTTAGTTGATCATTCTTGACTAAGAATGTTTAAATATGGCTAATTATAGTTGACCATGGTCGACTATGGTTGAGCTTGTTTGAAAGCCATCCTTAACATGATGGCATTTTGTTGATTATCAACTTTCACTTGCTAAGTTTGACTATAGTTGAATTTGGTCAAACTACGGTTGGCTTTGGTTGATCTTGGTTGACTATAATTGACATGTTTTATTATAGTTGAGTGTGGTTTACCATGTTTAACTATGGTTGAGTTTAGTTGATTATCATTGACCTTTATTAGCCATGATTGATTATGGTTGAATTTTCTTATAGTTGACCACGTTTGACCATGGTTGGCTATTTTTACTATGGTTAACTATAGTCAAACATGGTTAACTATGTTTGACAATGATTGACCATGTTTGACCATGGTTGACTATGGTTGAAATGGTTAACCAAGTTTGACTGTGATTAACAATGATTGACTATGGTTGACCACATTTAACAATGGTTTAATATGCTTGACCATGTTTAATTATGGTTAACAATGGTTGGCTATGTTAGACCATGTTTAATCATGGGTGACATGGTAGACCATATTTAACCATGGTTGATTATGTTTGATAATGGTTTATTATTGTTCATAATGTTTGACTATGGTTAATGATTGTTTGACCATGGTTGATTATCTTTGATCATTGTTAACTATGGTTGGCTATGTTTGACTATAGTTGACTATGATTGACCATGTTTGACTATGGTTTAATATAGTCTAATATCATTGACTTGTTACATTCCTTAATGGTTATAATGCATTCAAATTTCATGAAGGGTTGGCCATGAATTCATGAAGGTTTAACAATGGTTAATTATGGTTTTCCATGTTCTACTATGGTTAGTCGTGTTTTAATATGGTTAATTATGGATTACCATGGATGATCATGTTGACTGTGGTTGATTAGTGCTAACTATAGAAGAGGATGTAGATATGGTTTGACCATGGTTAACTATGGTTACCAAAAGTGACTAAAATTGACCATGTTGATTAACAATGTTTCACTATGGTTAACAATAGTTGAAAAGATTATCTTTAATGTTCAATACCTTGTACATTAAAAATTCAATGCTACCACTAAAATACATATTGATTTTAATTTTCTAAAACTAACTTACAACTCAGAAACAATGGTTAACCAAATATTGTATTTAGATAAAACTTAGCCTCTATGAAGTTATAAGCATCCATAATATTTTTTTAGCCTAAGCTATATCTTGATTTGAATAAGCTATAACTAAATCTATATCTTCATTTGAAGAGTGTGAAACAAATATAAAGAGAAAAACCATATATTAGTATCCAAATAAATCATTTTGACTCATTGTATCCAAAGTTTTATACCAATCTAATCAAGTTAGTTTGTTCATTATATCCAAAGTTTTATACAAATCTAACAATATAATCAAGTTATAAGTATTAATTAATTAACAAAACTTATGACTCATTGTATTCAAAGTTTTATCCCAATCTAACCACGTTATTGAATCAAAGTTTTGTACCAATCTAACTAAGTTATAATTTATTAGTATTAATTAATTAACAAAAGAGACAAGCAAATTAGATAAACTTTAAATACATAAAATAAAAAATTTATTACATAAAAGAATAAATTCATTGACGATGAAATTATGGAATAGTTGTAATATATTCTTCAACAAAGCTATATAACTTAAACTGAATAGTGAGAAAGAAGTCTCACGTGGAAGGATATGTTGCATTCTTCAAAGAAATCTTTCTCAGTTATTCTATCCTCTTTTTATAGAGTGTACTGGTGATGCTACGTACAAACATCCAGTGATCCTCTTATAGATAGATTAAACCGGGATATGTGATGGTTTTTTTTTTAATGCCTTTTCTGCAATTAAACAGCCCACGGATTTAATCATGAACATAATATTTAACATTAACGTGGTTGTGTTTAAATCGAAGAGTGTTATGTATATTATTTCAATAAAGTAGAAAATAAAACCATAGCTAAGTCCAAATATACGATTAGAGTGATGTGGAGAGTGTTGTATGTAGACGATGGATTCCTATTGCGTTATTAAACGCCTGCATCTTTAAACAAGAATGTAATATTTGTGTGGTTGTTGCATTTTCCCACTTGGTATTCCACTGTCGATGCCTCAAATAGCATGCAGCATCCAGAGGTTGTTGCAACACACATTGGAGGTGTTGTCACTACAACACCATAGATTCCTCGTACAATATCCTTGCCGTCCGGCAGTACATTTGTAGTGGAATGAAACATTCTCGAATGGTGTAATTTTCCATTCAGACAATTTCTTTCTTGAGAACATATTAGGTCTTGTTTCCTCTGGAGGTTCATTTTACAACCCAACAATATCTTTATGAGAATGTATTAGATCTTTCCTCTGGAGGCTCATTCTACAACACAACAATATCTTTATGAGAATGTATTAGATCTTTCCTCTGGAGGCTCATTCTACAACCCAACAATATTTTTATGAGAATGTATTAAATCTTGCTACCCCAGAGACACATTCTGCAGTCCAATATTAGGTGTTATTGCTTCTAGAAATTCATTCTACAACCCAATAATCTCTTTCTGAGAATGGACACATTCTACAATACAATATTAGGTGTTGTTGCCTCTAAAAGCCCATTCTACAACCCATTAATCTCTTTCATAGGTCTTACTGTGCCTAGAGACACATTCTAAATGCAACGTGGAGCCTAAATTCTAAGTTGAGAAAAAATATCATATCTCCCATTACTCTGGGTGCATGAATGTGCCCAAAAGGTGTGGAATCTATAATAACAATTCTTTGAGAGCTCTGGACAGCGTACGCTTATTTTTTTTTCTAATTTATTTTAAAGTGAAGATAGGCGTAATCCTTTTTTCTAATTTATTTTAAAGAGAAGATAGATATGTCTCTATGTGGCTGTTGAGGATTTCCTCGCCCAATAAATCATAGAAAATACATTTATAATAACTTTCCTTCATTGTCTTCACAACGTACTCTATACTTTTCAGATCTGTCGTAAGTAAGGAAAACATGTTTCCCATCCAAGGAGACTTGAATTACAAGTTAGTTATATATATGGAAAAATACACAAATGGGAGCATACCCACCATCTTCCTATGGAGTACCATATGGTGCCATAATACTGCTGCAAATAAGATTATAACATAAATCGCAAGTATGATATTTATCACAAATTATTTCTTTTATGATTCCGAAGTTTTTCTCATATTAAAACTGGAAAATATTTAGTGTATTTTGGAGCACTTCAATGGATTGGAAACTGGAAAATATTTAGTGTATTTTGGAGCACTTCAATGGATTGGAACCATGACTTATTGTGCAATTCTTACCCGAAGATGATATTGTAAAAATTTGATACATCACATGGCTTAATGCAATATAGGTCTATGAAATCATGATTAAGGCCATGAAAGATAACCTTTCGAAAGGACTTGTAGCTATACTTAGGCATAGTTTTTCCCTAAATGAATTGCTCAAAATTAAATATTCAAATGGAAAAATAATGGGCACCCCAAAATTTTTGTTTATATCTTGCCTTCCATGTTTGACTTACAGTTGGAATCCAATTAATCACACAATCCTACACCGCCATACTTTTTATTCAAAAAAAATTGAATCCAAATGGAATCCAACCTCATTCCCCTTAGGCAACCATCTACGATCCACAACCATGATAGTACTCAAAAAAAGATGCGGTCGTCCTACATTTTCCATTATTCACTCAAAGAAGACACAACGGTCTCTACATTTTCCACCCGAAGAACCTAAATGATCCCATCGCCACGCCATGAAAACGTTCTATGAACGCCTCGATTATTGGCAACTATATGCCCACACCATAGGAAACTATCTTGAAATATTGTTTCGGGGTCTCTCTCACTTGCGTGGCCTTTCTTATGTGGTTGTCTCTAGAATGAATAAGATAGAAATCAAATTTTCTTACTTAATTGGCCTTTCTTAAATATTTAGAGCTAAAGGGTTCTAGATAAAAATGGATCTGGATAATTAGCTAACAATTTGTTCCTTTTTTTATGAGAATATGGTTAATTAAGTTTGGCCTAAACCATATTGAAATCATTGTAAATAGATTATGTCGATGTGATTGTAAACAGATCATGTTGATGCCATACATGGATTCAAAACCCTAAACACACAAACATCATGCAATTTGAACATTGTAAATAGATTATGTTGATGTCATACATGGATTTAAAACCCCAAATAAAGAAACGTCATGCAATTTGAACATTTCTACTTCATCATTCTAGTGATTGAAAAATGAAACTTCCATCTTTAAAAATGAACTTCAAAACAACCAAAACATTGGATTTTATACTACGATGATAAATTGTGTTTTAAATGTGTTTATACCAAGGTGATAAATCCAGTTTCAAATGTAATTATGGAGAGAACCAAAAGAAATTCAGAACAAAATCAATTTTTTATTTTGTGAATATTAGTGGACAACAAGATCATAGTAGTTTTTGTACCTCTCACCAAGAGTTTAATTAGACCAGAAGACCACCTTAGTTTTTGATATATATAGAAAAATTTCCAATTAGTCTATATCATCTACACATTGTCACTGATATGGAAGAGGTATTGATTGTCAAGTTCAATTATGTTTTATTGCTAGGTATTCGTCATGAAGTAGATTTGTTCGAAATTCCTTCCTTCGACAAGGATTTTCTTTGAGCCTTGTACGTAGAATATAAAGTAATTTGCCTAATCTGCCCTCCTCTGGTCCTGAGACCTCTCCTATATCATCCCATAATGTGCCAAGGTGTTCTTTCCACAAAAAAAATTCAAATTATTCTACATATTACCGTGCACTTAATAATTTACACACCAACAAAACTTTGTTAACAGAGATGGCTCCACTCGAATCCCCTACACCTAGTGTAGTTGTATCGATCGATAATCCTACCTAAGTAGACCCATACCTCATATTGATGATTTATAATGAACCAGGAATATCTACTCTTCCCCTGTTCATCCATAATTTCCATATTAGACATAAATTGGCCACCTTCATTATGGACAATGGAAACCATAAGAACCTTGTCTCACAAGACCTTATACAATGCCTCTAACTCCCTAATACTCCACATCCAACATCATACAAAATTTGTTGGGTACAAAAGCAAGGCCCTCATCTCATAGCTTCTCAGTGTTGTGCGGTCACTTTCACCATTTGCCCATTTCAAGATATAGTTAGATGCAATTTATCCCCTCTGGACTATGCAAATTTTTTATTTGGACTTCCCTACAAAAAATCCTGACACATTGTGTACCATGCCAAATCCCATCAATATCACTTGCAACTTGTGGGATGAACCTATATGTTAACTTCTTCTTCTCTTAAATCCACCCAAAATATTACTGACCAAGTGACCCTTAATCAAGTCAATCAGAACTAATGCATCTCTTTATCTTAAGAACCAAATATCAATATAGCATAGAAAAACCTCAGAAAAAGTACTCAATGTCTTGAAAAAGAGATAATTTCAGATAATAAGCCTTTTCGACGGGGCAACCTCCTTTCACCCCACTTAAATGTTCAAATACAAGATGATTCAAAATGAAAATGTCTCCTTGGTATATATAGGAGACTAGGAGGTATAATTACAACTAATGTCCTAAAGCCGACATAAATAAAATAACATTACTAATATAATATGCCCCGATTAAGGGGTAATGAGCCAATATTAGGGCTTAACATGCCCCTCCCCTTGAGGCAAGTGTTTTCCACAATGCTTGAGTAACTCTGGATGCTTTTGTATACAAGACTCATCTTCCCAAGTGGAATCTTCAGTCGGTAGTTTCCTCCATTTAATGAGATACTCTAAAATTGATCTATTCCTCAGCTAGTGAATTCTTGTGTCAGTGATGGCTTCAGTATCCAATATGATTTCTCCTTCCTCATCAAGTTCTAGCAATATAGTTTGAAATTGGATCTTGTCTCCTATAACCTTCTTTAAGCATGAAACATGGAAAACTAGGTGTACTCGTGAAGATGCAGGCAACTCCAATTTGTATGCCACAGTATCAATCTTTTGCAACACCTTATAAGGGCCATACTACTTTGGTGATAATTTATTATCCTTCTTGGCTTACTTGAGGGACATCTGTTTGTATGGTTGTAGTCTTAAAAACACCCAATCCCCTACTTCAAAACTTCTTTCACTACGATGTTGATCTGCTTGTTGTTTCATGCGATTTTGTGCCATGGTCAGGTTGTCCTTTAACATTTGGAGAACTTGTTGTTGATTCTCGATGCGATATTCCACTGCTTGAACCTTAGATTTTTCTTTTAGAGAAGAAGTGATGGAAGGAGGGTGGTATCCATAATGTTCCATAAATGGTGTCATTTTTGTTGCAATATGAAAGGAAGTGTTATACCACCATTCTGCCAAGGGTAACCATTTGAACCATTGTGTTTGTTTATCAGAGACAAAGAAATGAAGGTAGCCTTCCAGACATTTGTTCACTATCTTGGTTTGTCCATCAGATTGAGGATGATAGGATGAGATATGAGCCAATTGAGTACCCAAAAAAGAAAATAATTATGTCCAAAAATGTCCAGTGAAGATGGGATCTTTGTCACTTGCAATAATCTTTGGGCTACCATATAGCTTTTGAACTGTCTCCATGAATGAGGTGGAAACTGTAATAACTTTGAAGGGATAATAAAGTGCAAAAAAGTGTGTGTACTTGGTCATTCTATCAATAATCATCATGATTAGACTCTCTCCTTCAAGCTTTGGTAACCCTGTGATGAAATCCCTGGAAACCTCCTCCTAGTGCTGACTTGGGATGGATAATGGTTGTAAAAGACCCGAGGTCTTAATTGTTTCCACCTTATTTTTTTTTCAAACCAAACATTCTACCACAAACCTTTGAACATCAGTTTTAAGTCCATCCCAAAAAAAATCTTTCTTGACTCTATGGTAGGTTTTCAAAAATCTAGAGTGCCCTCCTATTGGAGAGGTGTGCAATTCCAATAGTACATTTTGTTTGAGTTGGGATTTCTTACAGAAATATAAGAAATATTTGTACCATAGTGAATCATTTTTCCATGTAAATGTATCTGATGCACTGGAATCCTATTGAAACCTTTGAATGAGAGTTCACACTTTTTCGTCATTCTTCCATTCATCCCTTGCTTCTATTATCCAATCAGGTTGGATGATCGAGATAGAACAGAGAAAGGCCTCAACATATTCATCCTTTTTTTAGAGTGCATATGCCACAACATTTTGCTTCCCCTTTTTATAGAGGATTTCAAAATCATAAGCCAATATCTTGGTTACCCATTTTTTATGTTCTTCTAAAGGCAGTCTTTGTTCCAAGAAGTATTTAAGACTATCATGATCTGTTTTGACCTTGAGATTCCTACCTATTAGGTAAGGACGTCATTTCTTCAATGCATGTAGTATTTCCATCATTTCCTTCTCAGAAATGGGTTTGTGTAAGTCCTTTCCCTTGAGTGGTCGACTTTTAAAAGCTAGGGGCCTTCCTTCTTGCATTAGGACAGCACCAATTCCATTTCCCAAGGCGTCAAATTCCACAATGAAGATTCTTGTGAAGTCAGGAGTGGTCAAGACATGAGCTTTACACATCACCTCTTTAAGTTGTTCAAAAGATTTAGTTTCCTCTGGAGTCCATGAAAATGCATCCTTCTTAGTTAGTGTCATTAAAGGTGCTTCTATTCTTCCATAGTTCCGAAGAAACTTGCGGTAGTAACCTGTCAAACCCAAAAATCCTCTAATATTCTTTAATGTTTTGGGAATCGGCCAATCCATCATGGCCTTAATCTTATTAGGGTCTACCTTGACACCTTCATGAGATACAATATGACCCAAATACTCTACCTCCTTTACTCCAAAGAAACATTTGGATGGTTTGGGATATAGTTTTTGCTCCATTAGTAGTTGTAGCACCTTGTCAACATGTTGCACATGATCCTCCCAAGACTTGCTATAGATTAGTATATCATCAAAAAATACTAACACAAATTTTCGAAGGAAGGGCTTGAAAATGGAATTCATCAACCCTTGGA
>ML783176.1:581592-650418 GCA_009831015.1 Picea engelmannii
AATAATTTCTTCTCACCACACTTATGTCCCTTACTGTACTTGCTATCGCAATTAAAGCATAAACCTTTTGCTTTTCTTTCCTCCAATTGTTGAGGTGTCAACCTTGTAGGTTGAGGTGTTTTAGAAGAAGGAGCATTGTTCTCCTTATAGATGTTAGGATTGGTCCTTCTAGTAGGCATAGCCATATTTTTACTTTCAACATTTCTTGCCACCTTAAATGCATTCTCCAATGATTTGGGCTCCCAAATGCGAACCTCATGTTGAATGTTATCCTTTAAAGTTCCTATAAATACGTCAATCAAGTGTTCATCTGGAATATTGGTTACCTTTATATTCAATCTTTGGAAGTTCTCAATGTGCTCGATAACTGAACCCTTTTGCTTGAGATTTATCAATTGGCTAAAGAATGTATTGGTCATTGTATCCTCATAGTGTGCTATCATTTCTTCCATGAAAATTGTCCAAGTGACGAGTGATTTGTGAGAACAAAGCCATCGATACCATACAAATTGATTAGGTTCTAAATATAAAGAAGCAATTCATACCTTTTGTGTATGTGGCACATTATGGAGATCAAAGAATTGCTCCATCTAAAGTATCCATGTGGTTGGTTCCTTGCCATCAAACTTCCTCATATCAATCTTAGGAACATGGTTGGTCTTCAAACCAAAGTTGGAGTTTCTCCATCCTTTATTCACCTTCCTTGTGTCCTCATTATGAATTTCTTGGGATACATTTTCACGTTCAGGTGTCTTCTCTGTTACGAAATGTTTTAATACTTCCATGATCTCCCCTTTTAAACCCTCCATCATCTCTTATAGTTCATCTTTTGTAAGTATCTTCTTTTGTAAATCATTTATGTCCCTACGCATTTCTTCACCTTCATCAAGAGTCCAAGTAGGATTTTCTAGAGGCTTAGTTGGTGTAGAAGTTCACTTTTTGGGTGGCATGTTGGCCAAGTATCACTTTTGAACCTTGATTTTGAGGTGGTTCAGCTAGACAATATTTCTTCTATTGTATCTCTCAAGTTTCAGCCCTTCTGGGTATGAAACTTTCTTTTATGTAGTTCTCTGATATTTCTTCCCTACAATTCCATAGGTCTGATCAAAATTGGATGTGCCAAGTGGAGTTTACGGTAACGGTATAGCATGCCCCACACAAAATAATAGATATAAAATTCTGAAACTCACACCCAAAATACTACAGACTATCCATGATCTAATGCAACTAGTCCCACTCAATTTGGATACTCTAGGAATAAGTTATGATTGTTTTACCCAAAACACCTTCTTGAGACTAGTCAATAACACTAGTCAGATACCCTATCTTACATAAGGTGTATATACAAATGTAAGATGACCCAGAAGCTGAAATTTTTACCACAGATACCTTACTAATTTTCGTAAATGGCCTCCATATTTCAGGGTCTGAAACATTACAGAAACATTTTTATAGTGAAAATTCTACAATGACTCAGTTCAGGATGATTCCAGAATCCTATCTTGTACAGGTTGTATCTCCAAAATTAGAAGGCCTTAGGAGATGAATTTTTAACCCAACGTACCTTGATCTGTCTACTAAATATCCTCCAATTTGTTCGTTCTTAAACATTGTAGAAAACATGTTATAGTGAAAATGCCAAGGTGTCTCAAATGTAGCAGCGAAACCCCAAGACCTTGAGCTATGATACCATATGTTAAGAACCAAATATCAATATAGTATAGAAAAACCTCAGAAAAAGTACTCAATGCATTGAAAAAGAGATAATTTCAGATAATAAGCCTATTCTAGGGGGCAACCTCCTTTTACCCCACTTAAATGTTCAAATACAAGATGATTCAAAATGAAAATGTCTCCTTGGTATATATAGGAGACTAGAAGGTATAATTACAACTAATGTCCTAAAGACGACATAAATAAAATAACATTACTAATATAATATGCCACAATTAAGGGGTAATGAGCCAATATTAGGGCTTAACACTTTATTCTTAGTTCTCCCCATTAACCCAGACAATCATAATACTCATGTACCTCCTACCATGGATCCCTCACTTGAAGAATTTATAGATCTCTTCACCCAACCCATAAGTTTTCCCCTGTATCGCTCTATGTAGAACACTCTTGATCTATTTCCCAGTGCTTATTTACCCAACATGTCATCCCATCACATCACTCCTCAGAACGCTAATGCGATGGAATGCCCAATTGGTGAAGTTTTTAATTCAGGCCATATTCCACCTTCATTGTCACCATGTGTGTCCCCCACCTAAATTATCCCAAATAAGTCTAATTCATAAAGGAATCCAGTGATCAAGAAAAGGATGAGCAACAACATGAACATGATCTTCCAGTAAGCAAACACCTACGTTGTCACTCAGCAAGACTGAGGTCTTCCAATAAGAGAATGTCTCTCTCAACAATCCTAAGTTATTCCCTAGGATTAAAATAAACACTAGAAAATGAATGATCACAATTATAGTCATATTCATTGCGAGGTCGCTTGGCCGGTGCGGAGTTGGGCCAGTTCCTTTCTCAAAAAAACCCAAAACAAATCCTTCATTGCTAAACCTCAAAGCTACTATATAGTTTGGTTGTAGATAGTCAATAGAGAGAAAATTGAGTTCTTATATAGATAGTCAATAGTCATGACTTTAATTAGACCACCAGAAGAGAATGCTCACATCAATATTTGTTTGTGACGTTGTTCCTCCATAATATTCACTCTGCTCCCTCTTCTCATTTCATCCTCATAGGAATGAGTTTACGAAGCCTACAATTACATCAAAGTCCCGAGAATGTGCAACATAAATAATAGTGGCACCATGAATATACTCTTTTGCAAGAGACAGACGTGTAGACTTTCGAATAATATCACTCTCTGTAAAGTAAGGGATTTTAATGATGGCACTGTGAATAATAGAGGCACCCTAAATAATGATTTCTTTTAAAGGAAGGGATTTTAGGGACTTTGTTGTTGTGTAAAATCAAAAGAATTATGACAAAAAAAAATAAAAATCAATATTTAAATAATAAGGAAACTTAGAAATTCATCTAAAAATTAAAGACTAAAATCACTTCTAAATTCTAAAAGTATCGAATTTTCAATTCTAAATATTTTAAAAAATCAAATTATTATTTTTTCTATCTAGAAATATAAAAAATCCTATTAGTATTTTTTCTATCTAGAAATATATGTAATTACAGGGAAAAAAGAGTGTTTAAGTGAAATATTTATCTTGTATCCATTTATGGAGGATTATCAAGGAATTTCTCAACCTAGAACATGGATAAGGAAAAACATGTGGCTTATACATTCAAAGTGTTCTAAAAGATATAAGGTAATATGGTTAGCATATTACCATCAAATAAATGAAAGAAAATGAAAATAGGAATAAAGAGGGGTTTAGTGTATGAATTTTACAATTTGTATTAGCCCTACATGAATTATGTTGGTATAGTATTTTTCATCATGCATTGTCCATATTAATTCCCACCTTACAATGAACACAGAGACTCATACACATAGATAGGATGAAATAAAAAATGTTGAAATCCATCCTTTTGAGTGTCCCTCACTTATTTAAATTGATATTATAATCCCTAAACTAGATTTAGGGCCTCACTTGATTACATTCAAGTCATTTAGTGGTATTAATGCTCCTTTATTTGGTATCATGCTAGTTGATCACATTTTCCCCATAAACGCCCATTTGATTTGTCTCTAGCATGTGTCGACAATGATGGCTCCCTTGCACTAAAGTAATTTCGTTGAGTTAGTGAGGAATTCAATTTTGTGACCAAAATCACTTATAATCTTTAGTAAGAATACTTTATTTATGAATCAATCTTGGTCAATTTTGATGTTTTCTTTAGACTCTTGTGGGATTCCATTATCACAAGTTGTCGTATCCTTTCTAAATTTGTATTATGTATTAATACTAAATGTCCATTTTTCTTATGGTATAAAAGTTTTTTTTTTTTACCTAATTGATGTTATAGAAAACTCCTCAGGTTTTATTGTCAAACTAAAAGTACTAGATTTGGTGTTGATTTATTAAAATATAAATTATGAATACAATTCTAAAATAGAACTAAATGTAGTCTTAAAAATAATCACCTAGCTAATATTTTCAAAACGAACAGTGAATACGAAATCAATAGTTGATTCAATCTTTAAAATAGAAAACAATTTAATTTTTGTTTAATAAGAACATATGAATAATCAACAATGAAACAAATTCACTTTCAACACAACACATGGTACTTTCACCTATCATGTCATGCCTTTTAGTCTCAAAAAAATTGGAGCCTCATTCCAATCAGCTATGGCTTATGTTTTTCATGATCTCTCCTACCTCATCTTAGCTTGTCTTAGATGACCTTATGACCAAATCAAACAAGCATTCTGAACACCTCAAACACCTTTTCGTCATCTTTTATAGGTGCAGAAAGTACAATATTTAGTTGAACCCCCTCAAATATTTATTTTGGGTCACTACTAGATGTTTATTGGATTTCATCATTCCCCAACAAGGAATCATGGTTTATCCCTTGAAAATCTAGGATATTAGTGAGTTTCCTCCTCCAAAACATTTGTACCAATTGCAAAGTATACAGGGAAAGACCAACTTTTGTGATGCTTCGTCCTTGACTATGCCACTTATGCACATGGACTCTTATGAATTTTATGTTAGGAAATCCCCTTAGGATGGGATGATTAATCTCAACAAGAATTTTATGAATTTAAATCCTCTCTATTAAAGCCCTCATTAATCAGACCTCTAGAATTTAATAGGTATTATATCCTTTGTCTATATTCTTCATACATGTCTATCTGAGGATTTATTGTCCAAATAGGGAGATGGATATTGAGAGAATGTCATATAATACATGAGAAAGAATCTATCATAACCTCCCTTGAATTACAATCATGAGTATAAATTAGATGCTTTAGTCCATGCAATCAAAAAATTGTGTCATTAAATTTTTTTACAGACAACAAAAGTTATAGAAAATACCAACCCCATGAAATACTTACTCAATCGATGACTTATCAATGGAAAGTATGTCTGGTGGATCATACTTCTCCAAGAATTTGATCTAGATTTTAGTACTCCTAAGAGTAAGAATGTGCTCATACTTACTGAGTTCATCACTAATTTGTTGTCAAACATCAAGAACCACTAGTGAATGAAAACTTCTATGATGAACACATTTTAGTAACAACATCTGATGACCCATGGTACAAATATATCCTCACCTATTTGGGCATTATAATTTTGCTCCACATATCTCTCGGGATGATCACCAGTGTATCTTTCACCAACCCCCCAGTATCTCCTCATTGGAGACATTATATATATTTATTGACTCGATACAATCCTGCATCAATGTCTCACACTTGAGGAGGATGAGTGGGTCCCAATTGATTTCCATAGTGGCACCTATATAGGAATTTTTTCAGAAACTTCCACTTCTAAAAAAATGGTCCATACTCGTTATGTTCGGCCTACCCTCTTCCATAATTTATTTTAGGAATTCAAATGAACTACGAAGTTCCATGTCTTCACTCACACAACTCAAGCTCCACAAAATCCTTTAAACACTATCGTTACCATTGGTCCCATCTATAGGTGGGGCATCAACTTTATGATGTGAAATTCCTCATCCAACAATGGTCGCAAGTACATCAATGTGGCCATCTATTACTTCACCAAATGGGTTGATTCAATGCCAAAATTAAACAACACAATGGACATTGACACCTGGTTCATCTTCAATCATGTCATCACTCATTTCAACATCCCCCAATAGCTAATTTTAAATCATGGAAAACATTTATAGAATGACGTGTTACAAGAGTTATCTTCACTTATTAGCTTCACCCATGAGTTTGCTTCTGCATACCATCAACAATAAAACAACCTAGTTGAGGTTTTCAACAAATTCCTCAAAACCATGCTGTAAATTATAGTCAATAAGTACAAAACCAATTGACACTTCTTTTATATTAACTTTGTGCCTACCAAACCACAGTCAAAATTTCCATAGAATTTAGCCCCTTCCACCTTATCATTGGCCTGGAAACCATTTTACCGATCAAGTGCAAGATACCAACCATATGGATAACATATGAGATACTGATGGAAACTACCCCATAAAACAATGTCTTTTGTGCTTAGCGATCATAGATGAAGATCAACTCCTTTCATTACAAAGTAATGAAGAAACCAATAATTTATCTAAGGCCACATTTGATCAAGTATACCCTTGTTCATTCAGTGAGGGTGACCTTATTCTAGACTATGATATCTCCCATGATGCTCTAGGTCCAGGGATGTTAAAATAACTTTGGTGAGGCCTCTTCATTTTTAAGCACTACCTCACTCGAGGAGCATACATCCTTGCTTACCCTAAGGTTGGCCTCTTTAAGGACCCCATAAACTGCTTGTACTTCCAGAATTTTTATGTAATACCCCTGACCACCAACATGCTAGGCAACGTCATGGAGTAAACATTATTATGCTCTGATACCAATTTGTAACATTCCCGACCACCTAAGTTGGGCCATCCTACTCTAGATAATGCTCATGCTCAAATACACACACACACACACAAACACACATATTTAGTGCAATTGTTAACCAGACATAAACATTCTGTTCATACATATATTAAGGTGGAAGAGACAATAACACATACAAATTTACAGACGATTTACATTCTGCTATCACATAACATAATGCAGAAATAAAATTCAAACCATGCATACAATATTCATAGGAAAAACCTATAAATATAACAACATATACACACAATACTCCTCATGATGGCATGTACAAATACCCAGCATGTAATTGAACAAAGTATTGGTACTTATTTTTTAATTGAAGAACACCAATTGTGTGCAGACCTTCCACGAACCTCCGAGCCTTAGACCATGTTGCTCCACTGATCTCGGACTAAACTCCATCGAGCAAGGGATTCCTAGGATAGGCAGGGAAAACAAGAAGTTGCATAGTACAACAAGAAGGATTTTTTCCAAGGAGCCTCTTAGGACCATAGATTACAAAATATTATTCCCCACATGCTTGTCCCACCCCAAGAGTGTACCCCTTCATTGTCAGATAGTCCATTGATTGTTTCACCTCCCTCTCCTTGGGATTTAGCAACAGGTCGGATCAGGAATTCACAGAGCTTTGTAGCTGCTAATGGAATCCCTCTAGTAGAAATCACTTCCTCAACACACTCCCTCACTTAGAGAGAGATTCTCAGAGGCATGAAAACCTGCTTCTTCTATCCACGATCTTGAAAACCCACTTCTTCAATCCCACTCCTCAACACATGGGCGTGGTGATGGAAACAAGAGAAATCGGTTGTGGGGAATGATAATGACAGGAAAAAATGCAGGAAACCTATAGGTTATAGGTGTCACAAGGGTATAAACTCAGGTTTGTTGTAGAGGATCAAGTTCTTTGCATTCAACAATAGTTCGGGGTAATGGATGGATAGCATGTTCCAGAATCATGAGATTGGACAGCAGGGTGAGAATGGTTCGAATGCTCAGCATGGTTTGAATGGTTAGAAATCCCCCCCATAAATGTGCATGCATTTTGGATGACACTTGGCTCTCTAGGGGCATGTTCCCCCCACTTGGAACTCATTCCCCTCCCTAAAGGAAATTAGGATAAATTAATATCCTCTTAACAACTTTTTAGAATAATAATATACTATTCTACTATGCTCTTAAGCTTAGGCTCTTAGGCTCTACTCTTAGCCTCCTCCCTTACCCAACCTAGTGGAGTCCAGTCCCCCATACTCTTTCTTCATGACCCATCTACATGTAACAATGTTCTTGTATTAAATGTATGAATTTTTACATGTACAAAATAGGCTCATGGCCTTTAACACCTAGGATCTTGGCCTAATCAACACATAAGCCTACCATATTATAAATACTCGGCTAACCAACCTACAAAACATGTTACATTCGTAATTACAATCGAGGATCATCCTTGGGGTATTACAATACCCTCCCCTTATTTTTGTACCATCCTCAGTGTAACTTAATTACACAACATCAACAATATTTCCAAAATCTTCAAAAAGATGCAGGTATTTTGCCTGCACAACATCTTCAGACTCCCATGTTGCGTCCTTGGGACTGTACCAGCTCCACTGAAACTTTACAATCCCTATGGCTCGACTCTAGAGTTTTTTTCTCTTTCAGTCTAGTATGCACATCGGATGCACTTGTAAGGTGAATTATTGCTCCACCTGAATCACATTCCAATCAATCACACGATTAGCATCATATATATATATTTCTTGAGAAATGAGACATGAAATACATTATGAATAGTCATGCACGCAATCAATGAAAGAATATAATATATTGGTTGAATCCTTTCTAGAATTTCAAACAGACACAATATATGGCTGCCAACCTGGAACAATTTCCCAACTTCAAGAAACTTTTGTTGGCTTTCACCTTTCAGAAAACATGATCACCCACTTTAAATTACTTGCGGGTTCTTCCTTTGTCAGAATATATTTTCTTCCCGACCTGGGAAAGATTCAAATTCTATTTAATCTTCGGCATTTGCTCTTCCTTTTCCTTAATCAACTTTGGCCCAATCACTAATTTATCAGCTGGGTTGTCCCAACTTACTGGGGTGTTGCATTTTCTACCATAAAGCACCTCAAATGGGCTCATCTTCAGTGATGCTTGGTTCCCATTATCCTGAAGTCAATGCACAATATTAGGGTCCCATATTTCTTCTTTGCAAATAACATTAGGGAACCCCAAGGTGACAGACTTGGGCATATGTACCCCTTCTTTAAAATTTATTGAATATGTTTTTGCAGTTCTTTCAGTTCTGGTGTACTCATTCTGTAAGGAGTCTTTGATAATGGAGCTACTCCAGGCATTAAATGTATAGATAAATCAATATCTATCTTTGGGGGTAGTCCTGGTACCTGCTTGAACACATATTCAAAATATTCTAAGACTGTATAATCCTCTAGATTTGGCGCCTTATCCTTATATGATTCCCCCATATGGGTTGCAAATATTTGGAAACCCTTCATGTAACACTTCTTTAGCTGCATTGTTGATATTTCTTGAATAGTAACTACCCTAGAAATTCCTTGGACTACTCTTTGATTTCCTTCCTCGTCCAAGCAAGTGAATGCCTTGTTATGACAGTCTAATCTGGCATGGTGTTGGTCCAACCAATCCATACCAATTAGGAAATATTCTGATCCCAAAGGCAAGATGTTCAAATAATCCTTGGTACTCAGTTCATTCATGCCCATTGGACGTGATTTAACCAACTCAATAACCTTTCTCTTGTCTCCTGTAGCTAACTGAACCAACAAAGATTTCCCATGCTTGCTTCTTGGTAATTGAAATATGTCCACTACCTTAGGATATAAATAGCTATGACTAGCCCCCGAATCAATTAAAATTGTAAGGGGATGGTTATTGATCATACCTTCAACTTCAATCATGTGTGATCGAAACTAAACTTGCTTGTTGTCCAGGGATGCATAGATCCTAGGTACTCTTCTGCCCATGTTCTCCACTATTTTTTCTTGTTGAACATGGTGAACAAATCTCACCCTATCCTTTTTGTGAGAGCAATATCTATACTTATGATCTCCATTATAGCTCCAACATTGAATAGGTGCCTTGGCCTTTTCCCACATACTTTAGCCATCATGGCTCCATCAAAACTGGTTGTCCTTGATGAATATTTCTGAAAAATGATATTGTGTTTCCCTTCAGCCTCTACTCCTTCTTAAACTTCCTCTTGTCTTCCCAATATCTTTGGAAAGTAGGCTTTCCTTTATGATGATCATATAAGCATTTTTCTCTCCTTATAGTTTCTTCCATAGTTTTAGGATCATCATATTAGATTTTGTCACTGATAAAAGGTGGCAGCCCACTCAAATATCTTTGGATCTTCACTGTCTCATCCTTAATGAAAGGGACATACTTCAACATATCTATAAATCTCCTTTCATATTCATCTATAGTCATGATGCCCAATTTAAGTTCTTCTTTTCAAAATGTTTCATGAATTCCTTCCATGTGACATTCTTCTCTCTAATGTGTTGCACTTACACAAGTTGATCCCATCATAAGGATGCATTTCCTTTCATCTGATCAACTGTGATTCTTCCTTCTACATGTGAGGAATAATTATGCAATTGGAAATATCTTCTCATGCCAATTAGCCATGTCTCAACCTCTTCATCCTTCTCGTTCTTTTCAACAAAAGTAGGAGATTTTATCATATTCATTTCTCCTTTCAACTCATCCACCCCAGAACTCGTATGTTTATTGACAAGGGATGGACTTGAGTTTGTGTGTTCTCTTGTATGGGAATTATTTTGGGAGTGTTGGTGATGTTTGTTATCACTCTTTGATCTTCTTTCCTCATCAGGTAACCTATGGCTCTCTGATTGGATGCATTCACTTTCCTTATCCAAATTCTTTTTAATTCTTTCCAGGATCCACATTAGCTTCATATTGAAGTCTTACATTTTATCCTTGGCTCTCTTAATCCTTTTGTTATCTTCCTAGTGAATTTGGACATCTTTTTGCAAATTTTTAATGATTTTCATCATGCTCACATCTTTATCTATTTCTTCCCTATGCCCATTGGAGTTTGTCCCTTAAACTCCCAAATGGACATCCATTCCTCTAACATCATCCTCCAAACTATAAGTGTCATGTGCCTCCTCCATTTCTTTGCACTATGTAACAATTTGGCTTGGTTATGACAATTGCTAACTCTACAAAATGTGCAGTCAATTGCATTTTGTCAGGCTATTAGACTTAATAATTCTCCAGAATAACTTAAACAATCTGATTCAATTTATGCATGTTATTGTTTCCATCATCACATATAAAACATGTAAAATACCTATTAATCTCCACTACTCTTCGAGGGGTAGAACCATGTCTGAATAACCGAAGATTTTCACTTGCACACTCCAATTATTTTGAACGTCAAACTATCGAACAAGCTAATATTCTGAAACGCGTCCCTTTTGATGAACGATCTAGATTAACTCAAGACTTCGGGAGTTTTCACTTCAATACACTCCAATTCTCCCAAAGTGTTGAACTTCTAAAGTCTTGTAAGATTTATGAATCACAATCACTTCCATGCAGATCTCACGTCTTGGATATGTTCCTCACCACTGCACCTTACCTCTTTCTATTGACTCGGTATAATGACTCATATCTATCTTGAATACAGAATCCAAATATACATTTTTTCAGTGGTATCTAGGAGAAGTGAATAGTGGGACTATGAAGATAAAAAATGGCCTTTATTGAAGAAAAATGATCATCAAAAATGTTAAATATATAGGTAAAAATGATATGATTTCATGGTCTCATCACAAACCTCCATGGATTCCTAACCAAGGGACCCCTTCCCCCAATCACTCTCATTATTATTTCCTCTCAAGACCAAGTTGTGTGATCATTCTACTAGGGAACATGTCTCTTTGCTTATACATTAAACCCAATTGTTTTAACATTATTTCATTCATTGATGTTTGTACAAAGCACATTTTTTTACGGAAATAAAGTATACTCATCCCAACGCACCCAATGGAATCATTTAACTCAGCAACAGTCCTAATCACCCTTGGTCGAAGCATTCAAACTAAGTAATTTTACCTTTGTAATCCTAGTTGTGTGTAGCACCTCATGTATCTCAGTACCCTTCATTGTGATCCTTAAAATTACCACCCTCAACTACCTATCCATTTGAATTCACTAATCCTCAATATCAATTTGAAAAATAGTCACTCTATTTGATCATTTCAATAACATGATATCATATTATGTCGAATTGGTTTTAACTACTACCAATGTCCACCATCAATCATGCTCCACGTAAGAGAAGTATTGCTCCTCATCCTCACTGAACCCTTTTCTACCTCATCCAAATTATCCAAATCTATCCCCTATTTACAATTCAGTATTTGTTCTATCTTCTCATCATTCCAAGGGACACTTGTTCCTTTGTGTTCACACTATCCTTCTTGTGGATACCAACTTCCGTTTTCTAGGAATGTGAAGGTATCTTGTACCTAATTTTAATCAACAATGATAGACCCTATGTAGGAAAAGATATTCTTCATCATTCTCTGATCTCATTGACCCACCTATTGGTTTACATCAAATCATATACACATCATGACGGGTCCTAGGATTGTTTTTTAAATTCCTTATTCAAGTTGTTCTAGTGGATGGAAAATTTCATAGCACTGCATTGATATTTTGTTGCATCGTACTTGCATTGTTTCATTCCCTTCTACACCTCCCTAATCTCACAAAAGACACAACTACAGCCTATTTTGTAGTCACAGTGTTCCATCAACTTCATTGTTCTATGATGCAGGAGCATCTCAAGCGAGCCAGCGCGGAGGCAAAAGAAAGTTGGACAAGCACCCAGCACAAATTTTGAAATTGTCTTGAAGTTAATGCACCAATATTAAATGAGATAGTTAAGAAGGAGCACACTTGTAAAATGTAAATGGACCTTGAGTGATCCGCTCTTGTCCTTAAGTAGGTAGAAGGCATTTATAGTAGTAAATGCAAGTAGGTAGAATTGACTGTTAGATTAAACAGTTTTAGAGCGCAAGAGGGAAACAGGATATAGACACCCTCATTGTGTATTGTAACATTATTATGAAGAGTATGAAGAGCATAGAGGAGAAGCAGAGAGCTGTGTAGCAGACTCGTATAGAAATTTTGAATTAATACAAGAAAGCTATGATTCAGACTCATGGTGTTCATATATTCTCTATGTATGCATTTTGAATGTTATGCTCATGGTTATTTTACTCTTTCTGTTGTACATTTTATTTTATGCTATGTATGAATGATTTCTTGTTGAATGTTTGAAATCTGAGAGAGAGAGAGTAAGAGAAATGAGTTTCAATTGTTTCTCTATCTGAGAAAGAGTTCCTGCAAGGAGTGCAGTTGAATTGTTCATAAGCTGTGCATTGACAAACAGTTCATAGGTTTGTCCCTGAAAGCTCAAATAGAGCAGCTTTTGTTCTCATTCACTCAGAAGTGCAGTTTGGGCACAGGAGCCATGAAAGGTGTGTATAGGTTGAGTATAGTTTTATGTTTGGTGACCTAGATGATTGGTTGAAATATTTTTGTTGCAGGAGTGGACAGAGTCAAAGGGAGTTCAACACTTGAAGGTGTTTGAAGGTCTTCTGCAAGGAGTGCGAGAAAGAGTTTTCAAAAAGACTCGAAGTCATGAGAAAGTTCAGAAGGATTTGGACCTTCGAATGAGTTGAAGGAATGCAAGAGACCAAGAACCTTGAAAGTTTGAAGGAAGGTGTAGTGACATCGGACTGCAGGAGGATGAGTTCTCAAGGAAAGAAACAAATCATTGGAATTCTCCGAGGAGAGTCCACAAAGTCCCATGAGCCGTCAGATCTCACAGAGGAGCAGGGGAGTTACTGCAAGTATTCCTAAAGGTGCAAGCTCATGAGAGGAAGAACCATCGATCCAAGTCAGCCAGGAGCCATTTGATTACTCGTGAATTCGCTTATCAGGATTTCGTGAGTGGAATGGTCAAATACTTGGTATCAAAGTTCATGAAATCATGAAACATGAAACTGTAAAGGATTGATAGGATTGTGTGGGACCACAGAGGTTAGAAAGGTGGAAAGGTGGCACACTATTGATGTAGAAGTCAATCGAGTTGAAGTCTCGAAAATGTGAGAAGGCTAGTTGTGAGGCCAGTGCTGAGAAACATGTCAGAGTCTGACATCTTGGGATTTCGGTGAATAGAATATCAGGATTTCGGGGTTCGTGGGTAGAGATGTATGTTATCACAACTCGCAAATGCACAAAAGATGACAAGTCGGAGTGATATCGGAGTTTCAAAGTTTCAGGATTCGGGGGTCTGAGTGACAAGACACTCAACTACAGGATTCGCAAAATCATGAAGTCTGATCTCCTAAGTGAAAAGGGAGGATCCCACGAGGATTTGTTGTGGATGCAGATTTTCTGAAAGGAAAATAGAAGAGTAATTTTAGAGTGCTTTGGGCCAGTGAAAGAAGAAAGATCCTACTGACGTGGACCTTCTGACCCGCGGGTTGAGGTGGGGGTTGTCTGCGTCAGGTTTGGTATCAGAGCATAGAAAGATTATTTGCTTTCTGTAGCATGGAAAAAGAGAATTCACTATGCCGCCAAGAAGAAGGGACAGGCAAACACCCGATCCACCAGAGGATAGGGAGATGTCGAGAAGAAGGGGAAGGCAGATGACTGATCCTGCCATGGAAAAATAAATGCATGATTTACGCACCAAACTCGAGGACATGGAGACAACACAAAGGCGTACAGTCAGTGCTGGGGATCTTAGTGATTCTGAAAGTGAAATTGAGGCCGAACAAGAAGAAGAAGAAGTTGCAGCTGAAGATGCAGCAAACGAATGTTTGATTAGGGCTATTTCAAGAATGGGTGCAAGAGTGAAAATGGACATCCCAGTCTATGAGGGAAATCTGTATGCAGAGGAGCTTCTAGACTGGATTAGAGCTCTGGACACATACTTTCACTATGAATATGTCGAAGAGGACAAGAAGGTCAAACATGTTGTCACGAGATTGAAGGGACATGCAACATTGTGGTGGGATGAACTACAAGTTGACAGACACTGGAAGGGCAAGTAGAAGATCAAGAGCTAGGACAGAATGATTGTGAAGATGAAGGAGAAATTCATCCCCAAAGATTATTAGATTACTCTGTTCAGAAGAATGAAGAACCTGAGATAGAAGCTAATGACAGTGAAGGAATACACTGAAGAATTCTACAAGTTGAACATTAGGGCAGGTCATGAGGAGAGCGATGATGAAAAAGTTGTCAGATACATGAATAGTCTGAGATATGACATTCAAGATGAGATGAGCATGGTAACCATCTGAACAGTGGAAGATGCTTATCATATGTCTCTAAAAGTGGAAGAGAAGCTAAGATGAAAGCAAGGTCAAAGAGGTCGAGGCAGAAGTCAACCCAAAGGCAAATCAGTTGCCTAGGATAAATATCAGAAGCCTAAAGAGGACTGGAAGAAACCTCAGACTCAAACTGAGAGAGGTGGAAGCTCACAATGAGGGAAATATGCTAAACAACAAGGACAACATACTGAACAGAGAAGAGATTATGATGATAATCATACTTTTCCTCGTACCAGAGGTAGAGGGAGAGGAAGAGGTGGAGTAATAACATGCTTCACATGTGGAAAGAATGGGCACAAGTCTTACGAGTGTCTAGATAAAAATAAAGAGAGTGGAGAGACTCACATCGCTGAATCACAGGGGCGATATGTTGAGGCAGAAGATCCTAAAGGCGAAAGATCGTTGATGATGCAAAAAGCTCTTTTGACACAAGAGAAGAAGGTGGAGATTTCAGTCCAAAGAAATAGGCTTTTCTAGACTACTTGCAAAACCAAAGACAGGGTATGAAAGGTCATTGTGGACAGTGGTAGCACAGATAATCTCATTTCAACAGAGATGGTAAGGAAATTGGAGCTAGAGACGATTGATCATCCAAGTCCATACAGAGTTTCGTGGCTACAAAAAGGACATCAGGTAACTGTCACTAAACAATGTTTAGTTGAATTTATGATAGGAGGATATAATGATAAAATATTATGTGATGTTATTACCATGGATGTTTGTCATCTATTGTTGGGTAGGCCATGGAAATATGACAGGAATGTGATTCATGATGGGAGAATGAACACATACACCCTAGAGAAGAATGGGAGAACTCACATGTTGCTTTCAATCAAAGATAAGGAGGTGAAACCTGAAGTAAGAAACACTGTACTTCTCATGAGTGGGAAGGAACTTCTTACAAAGGTTAAGAAGAAGGAGGATCCACAATTCATTGTGGTCAGGAAATCGAATATTGTATTGACCAGCACACGAGTGGATGATTTACCAGAAGAGGTTCAAGAACTACTGCAAGAGTTCGTTGACATAGTAGTGGACGAACTACCTCATTCGTTGCCACTGATCAGAAGTGTGAGTCATCATATTGATCTCATACCAGGAGCCATTTTTCCAAATAAATCCACATACAGATTGACACCGCAAGAGAATGAAAAGGTCAAAATACAAGTCCAGGAGTTGTTGGACAAAGGATTTGTAAGGGAAAACTTGAGTCCGTGTGTTGCTCCAACAGTACTCAATATGAAGAAAGACAGAGGATAAAGGATGTGTACTGACTCAAGGGAAATTAACAAGATAACCATCTGGTACAAATTTCCATTGCCAAGGATGGATGATCTAATGGATTTTTTGAGTGGAGAAAAATGTTTTTCAAAGATTGATTTGAAAAGTGGTTATCATCAAATCCGCATGAGATAAGGTGATGAATGGAAGACAACATTCAAAACCAATGAAGGGTTGTATGAATGGCTTTTTATGTTGTTTGGATTAACAAATGCACCGAGTACCTTCATGAGGTTGATGAACAAAGTCCTGAGGGGGTTCATCGGAAAATTTGTTATCATATATCTGGATGACATACTGGTTTTCAGTAAAATAGTGGTAGAACATATGAAAAATTTGGCTACAGTGATGTAGAGGTTACAGCAGGAGAAGCTACTGATAAACATGAAGAAATCCTCATTCATGAAGACATAGCTCATTTACTTGGGATTTGTTATTTCTACAGATGAGTTGAGGATGGATCCAGATAAGGTGGAGGTAATAAAGAATTGTCCATCACCGAAGAATATCTTTGAGGTGAGAAGTTTTCATGGATTGGCTAGTTTCTACCGAAAGTTCATCAGGAATTTCAGTGGAATTAGTGCACCAATGATGGATACAATAAATAAAAGACACAAGTCTTTTCACTAGATAGAAGAGACCGAGAAGAGTTTTAATCTATTGAAGAGGAAGATTACGGAACGACCAATTTTAGTGTTGCCGGATTTCTAGAAGACATTTCAAGTGAAATGCAATGCAAGTGGATTTGCAATAGGGTCAGTCTTGAGTCAAGAAGAAAATATGATAGCATACTTGAGAGAGAATTTGAATGAAGCGAAAGTGAAATACTCCACTTATGACAAGGAGTTTTATGCTATTATACAGGCATTGAAGAAATGAAGACATTACTTGATCCTGAAGGAGTTTGTCTTGTACAATGACAATCATGCACTGCAATTTGTGACTCAATGGGAAAAGTTGAATCAAAGACATGTTAAATGGGTGGAAGATATGAAGAATTTTACTTTTGTGATTAAACATATTTCTGGTACTACTAACAAATTTGTTGATGCTTTGAGAAGGAAGTGTTTGCTATTGCATGAGTTCAGATTCAAAACATTGGGTTTTGATGATCTCAAGGACATGTACAGGGATGATCCAGATTTTAAAGAGGCGTATGAAGCAGCTGAGAATCCAATTCTTAGAGATAGAAGCCCATGGATAGAATACATTATCCAGGAATGATTACTGTTTAAAGGTAATCAAATGTGTATTCTGAAATGCTCCATAAGGGAGAATTTGTTGAAGGAGAAACATGGAGGAGGATTGGCATGACATTTTGGTCACGAAACGATGTTCGCAAAGTTGAATGAGTCATATTTTTGGCTGGGAATGGGAGTAGACATCAAGAGATTCATGGACAGATGCAGAATTTGTCAACACTCCAAGGGAAAGAGACAGAATGCAGGTTTTTATCAACCATTTCTCATACCTAAGAGGTTGTGGGATGCAGTCAGCATGGATTTCATATTGGGGTTGCCAAGAACACAAAGAGGTTTTGACTCAATATTTGTGGTGGTGGATAAATTTTCCAAGATGGCACACTTCATTCCATGTCAGAAGACCAGTGACGCAACTCACATTGAGAATCTGTTTTTCAAAGAGGTCATTTGACTTCACAACTTACGAAGGAGCATCATTTCGGATCGAGACACTAAGTTCATAGGACACTTTTGGAGGAAATTATGGAAGAACATGGGAACTAACTTGTCGTTTATTTCATCTTATCATCCTCATATGGATGGACAGACGAAAGTGGTAAATAGAAGTTTGGGAGACTTGCTGAGGAGCCTGTTGACAGAACACCACAGCCAATGGGGCAACATATTACCACAGGTGGAATTTTCTTATAATGACTCAGTTAATAGGAGCACATGGCAGAGTCCATTTCACATTGTCTATGGAATGCATCCAAGAGGAATTTGTGAATAGAATGCAACTAGGAGTGCTAGTGCAGAAGATTTCGCAGAGGCAATGAAGGAACTTCACAGCCAGGTGAAGGATCGATTGTAGAATTTGAGCCAAGAATATAAGCACAGAGTAGATCAGCATAGAAGACAAATTCAATTTGATATTGGTGACTTGATTCTGGCACATTTGAGGAAGGAAAGGTTCTCAAGAGGAACATATAATAAACTGAAGATGAAGAAAATCGGACCATGTAAGGTCTTAAAGAAATTTGGGGTGAATGCTTACGAGATTGAATTACCCAATGGGATCGGAATTTCTCTGATATTCAATATCTCATATTTGTACCCATATAAAGTTGAGGAAGAAAGGATAGGAAATGAGCAGCTAGTGATCGAGTGGACAAAGTAGATGCCAGCTCTAGAAAAGCCGCAGATGGAGCGCATACTGGACAAAAGGGTTAGCAAGAAGACCGGGTGGAAGCAATACTTTGAATATTTAGTCAAGTGAAAGGGCCATCCAGTTGAAGATGCCAGCTAGGAGAGTGAAGTAGAGATCCAGAAGCATGGACAGACCGTGCACAAGCTCATGGAAAGGAGCCCATGAAAATTTTCAATTAAGGGAGTATGATGCAGGAGCATCTCAAGCGAGCCAGTGCAGAGGCAAAAAACAACTGGGCAAGCGCCCAGCGCAAATTTTGAAATTGTCTTGAAGTTAATGTGCCAATCTTAAATGAGATAATTAAGAAGGATCACACTTGTAAAATGTAAATGGACCTTGAGTGATCATCTCTCGTCCTTAAGTAGGTAGAAGGATTTTATAGTAGTAAATGCAAGTAGGTAGAAATGAATGTTAGATTAGATAGTTTTAGAGTGCAAGAGGGAAAGAGGATATAGACACCCTCCTTGTGTATTGTAACATTATTATGAAGATTATGAAGAGAATAGAGGAGAAGCAGAGAGATGTGTAGCACACTCCACGTACAGAAGTTCCGAATTAATACAAGAAAGTTGTGATTCAAACTCATGGTGTTCATATATTCTCTATGTATGCATTTTGAATGTTATTCTCATGGTTATTTTACTCTTTCTGCTGTACATTTTCTTTTATGCTATGTATGAATGATTTCTTGTTGAATGTTTGAAATCTGAGAGAGAGAGTAAGAGAAATGATTTTCAATTGTTTCTCTATCTGAGAAAGAGTTCCTGGAAGGAGTGCAAATGAATTGTCCACAAGGAGTGCGTTGACAAAGAGTTTAGAGGTTTGTCCCTAAAATCTCAGATAGAGTAGCTTTTGTTCTCTTTCACTCAGAAGTGCAGTTTGGGCACAAGATCCATGCAAGGTGTGCGCAGGCTGAGTATAGTTTCAGGTTTGGTGACCTGGATGATTGGTGAAAGACTGTTGTTGCAGGAGTGCGCAGAGTCAAAGGGAGTTCAACACTTTAAGGTGTTTGAAGGTTTGTTGCAAGTAGTGCGAGAAGGAGTTTTCAGAAAGACTCGAAGTCGTGAGAAAGTTCAGAAGGATTTGGACCTTTGAAGGAGTCGAAGGAAGGGAAGAGACCAAGCACCTTCAATGTTTGAAGGAAGGCATAGTGACGTCAGACCGTAAGAGGACGAGTCCTCAAGGAAAGAGATGGATGGTCGAAATTCTCTAAGGAGAGTCCGCAAAGTCCTGTCAGCCGTTAGATCTCACGGAGGAGAAGGGGAGTTACCATGAGTATCCCTAAAGGTGAAAGCTTAGGAGTGGCAAAACCATTGATCCAAGTCAGCCAGGAGCCGTTGGATCACTCGTGAAGTCACCTATCAGGATTTCATGAGTGGAAGAGTCAAAGACTTGGTATCAAAGTTCACAAAATTGTGAAATGCAAAACCGTAAAGGATTGATAGGATTGTGTGGGACCACAGAGGTTAGCAAGGTGGATAGGTAGCATACTCTCGACATAGAAGTCAATCAAGTTGATGTCTTGAAAAGGCAAGAAGGCTAGTTGTGAGGCCAGCGTCGAGAAAAGTGTCGGAGTCTGACATCTCAAGATTTTGGCGAATAGAATATTAGGATTTTGGGGTTCGCGGGAAGAGTTGTATGTTATCGCAACTCACGAATGTGTGAAATCCGACATGTCGAAGTATTCAGAGGTCAGAGAGACAAGACACTCGACTATAGGATTCGCAAAATCGTGAAGTCCGATCTTCTAAGTGCAAAGGGAGGATCCCACGAGGATTTGTTGTGGGTGCAGATTTTCGAAAGGGAAATATAAGAGTCATTTTAGAGTTCTTCAGGCCAGTGAAAGAAGAAAGATCTTGTTGACTTGGACCTTCTGACCCGTGAGTTGAGGGGGGGGGTTGTCTGCATCATTGTGTCTGAGAGCTAGATATATACAACCAGAACATATATAGCAAATGCCTCCTCTATTTATTAGAGTTGAAGTTGGTGCTTGAATTGAAATAAAATGAATCAAGCCATATCACATATCATTTCTCAGTAAATCCACATGCACTACATAATTAATCCATTGTTTAGAACTTCAAAGGCCATGCAAATGATCAATATATGAAATGTGAATGACAATGATGGTGCCTTGACTTACCATGCAGTTGCAGCTATATGACAAGACTTTTTAATAGTTGCATATACTCTTTCATGCACTTACACTTCATGATTTCATGGAGCGGGTAAGGACATGGTTTTTGTAGTCCCCTAATTTGACTTATATCCCCTCTTGCAAATATGCTCATATGATGACCTCCCTGTCTGCATCCATAATTTTATTTTGTAAGACATGGAAAATTTCAATTTGCTTAAAATCTTGGATCAACATTACAAATCCATTAGATATGTCTAAGAAGTTTGAAGTTTTTAGAAGGATTTTGTGATATAGAAATAGTAGAATTATTGTTTGTCCCTAATCAGTATATCCTTTTGGAACCCTTTAGATTTTCAAACCGTTAAGCCCTTGAAAAAAAGTAGTGCATCCACATCATTAATGTTCTGATTCTTATCCGTTATACAAACTCTATTTCTTTTTTCCTTTCAAGTATAAAAAAAAAACCTACACCCATCACCCCTTACTATAAATATGTTATTATAATAAGATGTTTATATCAATATTTTGTTATAGAAATATATTTGTTTTTTTATAATCATATACATGACTGAATTGGTTTCAAGTTCAATAACATTTTAAAACTATTTTTATAATAACATGTTTTTTTTAATAGTTATCATAGTTTCTCTTTCATATATATGTCGAAAGAAAGAAAACATAAAATTAAAATATGATTATGTAAGGTAGCTCGTCTTCATATCTCTAGTTCAAAAAATAAAGAGAGCAAGCTAACCTTATATAGTTCAAAACATAAAGAGAACAAGCTATCCTTATAAATTTGTGGGAGTTAAATTTAGAATTACATAAAAATGTAACGAGAATAATGGAAAAGGAAAGAAAATAAAATTTAACAATAATGTTTTAAAATTTAGGAATAATGTTTTTTATATTATAATAAAAAAATATAAAAATATAAAATTGGAGAAATAGAACAAAGAAGTGACCCTGAAAAGGGAAGTAAAATGAAAAATATTTAAAGGAAGTGATTGAAAAGAAAAATAAAATGGAAAGCATTTAAAATTCAACATGATAATGTCCCACCATAGTTTAAATGAAAGAAAACTCCACTTGCAACTATGACTATTTGTAAAATATAAGATATATTAATGTAAAAATGAAAATCAACCCTCTTATGTCATGTATAAGAAACAAGTGTGAATTGAAATATAATTATAAAATGGATAATAACAATTATAGGAAAGAAGGGTAATAAAACATTATATATAATCAATGAAATTTGTAAATGGATAATAATAATACATAAATAAGATATAATAAATTTATATATAATAATAACAATAAAACAAATTAATAAATTTAGTAAAGAATGAAATGTGTAAGGACCCATATGATTAGGGGATCATTTATTATCTCAAAGGAAATCACCAAGTAAGTTATGAATGAGATTTCAGTAAAGATACTAACAATTAGGTCAAGACAATTGCATTATAGCAAGCGTTGAAAATTTTTGATCGAAGGTGAATTAGTGAACTAATTGTAATCAATGATTTAGCAGTAATTATCAGATTCATACATTGCCCTACTTTATTTGATGAATATTTATAAAGACTCATTTGGTGAGTACAACAAAAATTCAATATATTTTCATTAGACTTTTTCTACGTACTAAGAGAAAGAGATCAAGAAGCTTATCACTTCACCAACAAAGCTTTCCTCTTGGAATGTGAAACATTGAGGACAAAAGGAGGGGTTTACATCTCCCTAATTCATTAAAAATTATTTAATTATCCAAATGTTTGCTTGTCACACAAGTGGCAATTCAAATTTAATAAGGGAGGATATAAGTCGAGGTTCACAATCATACTATGTATCATCGTACATTTCAAGTGTAATGAGGGATCAACTCTTTCAATTTGGATTTAATTCAATCGTGGGAGAAGGTGGTATAATGGAGCTTCTTGGTATGGATGGCTTCCCTGTGTGCATTCCCTTGCTTTCCCTTGAAGAATACTTTAAGTAGAATAATCTAGAAAATATATACCATGGCCTAGGTCTTTCAACTTCTTAGAGGAAGATATTGTTCATTGTTGCAGTAAATTCGTGTTCCATATCCTGGGTCTATTTCCAAAGTAGATTATCTTAGGTATATATCTTCAAGTTCCTTAGTTCATTCTAGGTAAATTCATTGAGGTGTACTTTAGTTTTGATAGAAATTGAGAGGAATCATAGACACAATTCTTTAATTAGTGTATTTCTCTACTTCCTCGAGTGATAATTTCATGGTGCAAGTGTGGTTCTTAGTGTTGGCAATAGAATTTAACAAAAGTATGGAATTGGAGGACTTTTCAAAATTTTCGTTGGACATTAGACATTATAGTGAGCCACCATGACCCAATTTTATGTCCCCTTTATGAAATTGTTGATATTCATCATGTTGTTTGATTTCAAGAGGTTTGTATTGGGGATAATAGGACATCCATATTTACATTTATAGGGAAAATCCACACCCAAGAGGAAAATAATAATAATGGGATTGTAGTAACAGTGGAAACTCTGCTTCAATAGACGAAGGAAATAGAGGAAATAAAATCTTAATGTAGTTCTTTGCGCCATGAGGCACTAAGTTTGGATAGGGACCCTCAATCAACTACATCGAACTACATAATTTCCATTGGTTCAGATGTGGAAGATAACGTGGAGGAGAATATCCCAAAGGGGTGGATATGGATGGCATGGACCAGGACCTTCGATAATCTGTAATTTAATAAGATGGAAGATTCAATGAAGCATGTCTTTAAATTGTTTCAAGTTTTTTCATGTTTTCCATAGTTGGTCGTTTTTTAGATGTCCTTTTAGACTTTATACTTGTAGAATATTTTGGACATTCTTTGCTAAGGAAAGTACCATCCTTATTGTAATTAGGTCGCAAGTTCTTAGGATTTTTTCTAAAAAATAAATTGTGGGGCAATCCTCTTTGTATTATTATGTTGTCTAACACTTTTCTAGAAAAAAATTAGTTATTCCTATTGAAAAAGAAAATAATGAAATATGTTTATATTATAATTAGACCTTTTATATAACCTATAAAGATGGAGACAATATGAAATTGATAAAGATAATTYTTATTTTCRTGCACTTTTAACTCTTTTGGTATTTAGTCAAATATCACTATCGCCATTGGATTTYGAGGGTTTCGTTTTGTAAGGCAYCAAATGTTYRAAACTCGTGGTAGTCAAGAGGAGWCACCCACAMAAATCTAGCCATGTTAAYCRTTGGTGTGGCTCAGGCTAGGTGYGATCGTCATGAKATTATGATGATTTAGATGCCCCTRATTTGACAACTTAGATGYCCCTTGGTCATTGTTTCTTACACCACAGGMTGATGTMGTCGATAACTGACACACTAGAAAACMAAAAAATAWAWAWWWTGGTCTTTAATATTGTAAGAAGCTAATTCTATATAATATATAATCACAACTTAAATAATATATTAGTTCTATAAAGTGTGTTACTATAATGTTTATGTTGTAAGAAGCTAATTCTATATAATGTAATAACAATAATCTATTTTTAAGGTCACAACCAAGCCACACACCAAATTGGTGTATGAGACCCCCTCCACCCTGTGATTTGATTGGTAAAGTCTACAAAGGTATACATACCATACCCCCTTTGGATTTGAACTTGTGACCTCTTAGGAGGAAACACATGTTCTTAAAAATTAGGCCCAGTCAAGGTGTATATTTATAATCACAACTTAATTAATATGATAATTCTATAAGATATGTTACTATAATGTTGTAAGAAGCTAAATCTATATAATATATAATCACAATTTATATTAGTTCTATACAATATGTTACTAAAATGGCAACTTTTAAATTACACCATTAAAATATACTATATTATGGAATGACTCAAATTTGGAAAATGTTCATTTGAAAATTTATATTATAAATTACTAGTTTAAATTATTATTTTTTATATTAAAAAAAATAAAAAATATATTTATTTGTTATTTTATATCCAAAAATATTAATAACATGAAATAAATTATAAAAATTATAAAATAAAATATTATATTGGCTCATTGTACTTAGAAAAACCAAGTATATTTTACAACCTAATATTGAAGAGAATGTAACTTAGCTTTCTTCCATTTGACATTAACATATGTCTATAGCATATGAATACCTAATATGATACATGAGTTTTCAAAAATTTAGAGCAACAATTGTAATGATTAATCTCACCTAATTCTTTTTGGTTTAACATGGTTGCTGCTATGAGACCCTAGAACAAGCGCCTGTATTCCGCTAGGTACTATGAAATCCTTGACAAAAGAAAAAACCTATCGGTGTGGCAGCAGTGCCATGACTTCCTAGACATGCTTGACAAATATCATACTTTGATATTGGTTGGAGAGACTAACAATGACAAGACCACAAAGAGAGGAGGAGCAAGTTCAGTGTTTACATCCCTCACTCATCACAAGAAGGGACCGACATGTTACAAAAGCCTCAATTACAACAAGTTCAATGGATACATTGGGAAAATCATGACAAATGTCTTGCATGACCACAGCCGCAGAGCTCCCCCCTATAAGGTGACCTTTAGGCATGCATTATGTCACATAGATAAGAGGAAATCTTTGTAGCGGTCGAGGTTACTTGAGCCATTTTTTTTAATGCAGAAAGAATGAGGGATGCTCCAACACGTTATCTAGAGAGAGAGAACCAACCATTCGGGGTTGGATCAAGGCAAAGGAGAGACTGTGGGCATGGAAAGATGTGAACCCTAGTCATTATCATTGCCTGGATCTAAGTATGGGCACCTTTCAGCTATCATAGACCTCAGGGATATTCAACCCTCAGGGGCTCTTTATCCCTCGCTATGTTATGGGAATCAAGTTAAGAGTGATGCATGGTTGAGGCTTTCTTCTGAATATCACGTCGAGGATAGCTCCAAGACTGCGGAAGGCTTCCCCCTTTTTATAAATACAATTTTTGAATCTTCTCTATACTTACATGCTCAAGATTCAGACTATGTTTTTTAGCTCAAAATCTGCATCCATGAGGCTACAGGTATTTCTCCTTGCTTTCAACGACTAAAATTCGAAGGACGAAAATTGGTGGATGGCTCTCTACTACAGGGTTATGGGAATCTAAATAACTCAACCATTTCTCTCACTTCTCCACTCTGTGGAGGTGCTTTATCCTTCGCTCTTCCAAGCTCTTACAAGCATACTGTGAAAACAGGGATCTTCGCTCCTTCGGGGTCCAAGGATGAAACTTTTAGAGAAAAGGATATTTTTGGCTCCGCCCTCATTATGGAGTAGTCTGTAGAACCTCCAACAACAGATGTCGAAGATCCCCATGTCTATGACTCTGCTTTTATCTACCAGGAAAAATCCCTCATATGTCACTTGAATGGACTATGGCCCTTGGCCTTTGCGCTAAGAGAATGGGTAAACAAGACCTAGTGGTCAGGTCATGAGATGTTCTTTTACTCCAAAGGGTTATTCATTGTCAAGTTTTCCACAAAAGTATACTGCCAATGTGTGCTAGAGCAAGGTCCTTGGTTTTGGGGAAGATATGGTATTTCCATGCAGAGATGGTTCCCTGAATTCAACCCATTGACTATGAATACCTTGACTACACCAATCTGGGTAAGACTCCCCAATCTACCCTGGGTAATGTGTAGTGTATTGGGTAATTTTATCAATAAACAGACGAGATAATGAAAGACTTCGTCACTTTCTACCGCATATGCACTGAAATCGACCTCATTCAAGGTCTTCTAGATAGGATACTTATGGATTGGTATGAGAATGATCCTTACACGCAGATGGGATATTATGAGAACACCACCTTTAGATTCCTCCCTTATCAGCAAACAAGGCACCTCCGAGAAACTTGTCCTTTATCCCCAACCCCAGCCTCATCCCCTAAAGCGCGAAAAAGGTCTAATGGCTGGAAATACCCTAAAAATTGCAAAAGACACTCAAACGCTTCATCTGCAACACCAACATCACAAAGACGCCCCAACTCCTCCACCTTCTACAGCACCAACGCAGTCTCCAACAAATGCACAACACCTAACTGTAGATCCAAAACACCAACCTTCGGCTTCAACACAAAACCTTGAAGCTTCATAAATCTTGATTCCTATTCATGCAGTTCAGCCTTTGCACCCCCCCCGTCGAAAATGATGAATCGAATGACATAATCATTCCCACAACCCTGCTCTCTGGGACTCATAAACATCCTCATAAATCAGATAATTCAGAAAGTGACATAGAAGGATGCTTAGCTTTAGTAGCTCAAGATTCTGGCATTTCCTCAGACCACCTGGCTTTGGTGGCAAAGGTTGTTGAGCCTATGAGTTTGGATTATTGTTCATAAGAAAAATGGTAGAAATGTTCCTCTCTGACCAACATAATGATCCAACCCTTTCTCCTTATCTTGTATGTTTCATCTTGCTATGCCCGGGCATTCCTTGTGGCTCTCTTTTAGCATAGGCTAGTCTGTAGCACTCCCGTGTTCTCTTTCTCGGGGTCTTTTGCAAATTAAAAATACAATAATAATAAATATATTTGTTATTAGCAATAACCACATTAACTTATAGATTTGACTCTTATAATGGCATATTGAAGATGTTTATATAGGCACATTGAAGATATTTTATCCCTACATATAAAATATTCTATTTTCTTCATAAAATTTAGTCATGGAAAATAAAAAATTTGTTACAAGATTGTTCAAAAGCAATTAGGTGACATTGAACTACACATACAATGTGACATGTTAACACAAATTTAATGACCTCGATGAATAGATGTCATAGTTATCTAAGATGAAAAGTTCAAACTTAGGTTATCTAAGATTGGAAAAAAATTATATTGTGGGAGTTCCATTATTAAAACTCAAAACTTACATATAATTATATTGAAAAAATCACATTTTGTTAAAAATTCAACAATAACACTTCCAATTGGTTAACCAATGACATGTGTTATAAAAATAATTTAAATATTATGAAAAAATAAAAAATAATTTACTTTAACATTTTATCAAATAAAAAAAATAAAAATATATATAATGGTGTGTAAGTTTATTTTTATATTTCAAAATATATTAAAAAAATAAATTTAAATAAACAAAATGTATTTTGGTATTTTAAAATATATTAAAAAGTAAAATCCTTATACAAATCTCCCCAAGAAATGTTAATGTTTTGGAAAGAAAGAAATCTCAAATTTTGTTTGTTAATGTTCTGGAAAGAAAGAAATCTCAAATTTTGGAAATAATTCAGGGGCAACGGATCATTTTAGAAAGTTTACTTAGACCAGTAGAAGAGAATGATTGCATCAATATTTGTTGTGACATTGTTCCTACATAATATCCACTCTGCTCGCTCTTCTCATTTCATCCTCGTCTGAATGATTTTCCGACGGCTACAATTACATCAAAGTGCTTGGAAATAATTCAGGGGCAACGGATCATTTTAGAAAGTTTACTTAGACCAGTAGAAGAGAATGATTGCATCAATATTTGTTGTGACATTGTTCCTCCATAATATCCACTCTGCTCGCTCTTCTCATTTCATCCTCGTCTGAATGATTTTCCGACGGCTACAATTACATCAAAGTGCTCGGAATGTGCAATGTAAATAATAGCGGCACCATGAATATACTTTGTGAGAGAGAAACGTGTCCAATTCCGAATAATATCGATCTCTGTACATCTCATAAGGTATTCTAAATTTAATATATGCTCCTGCCTTTCTTTCCACACGTCAAACTCAGATGCAATGGCACCAACTATACTAATTCCAGTTACCAAATGGATATCCTTGGATATTCCAGGATAAAATGGTTTATCCTTATCTAGAGTACTAATCTACAAGACTAAGGAGTCTTTGCTTTACTTCAGCGAAAATGCATAACATACAGAAGAATGCTTTATACATTTCCGAAAGCATTCAAATGCATAATAAGGTCCATGAATTTGCCATGGAAATGATGAATGTGTTTTTTCTCAATTTCTCAAAACGTTGTATTGAGAATTGAAGTTTGATCTTTTGTTTTGAAAGTATTGCTCTATAAAATTAAGTTTTATAGTTAATGGAATTTCGTTTGTAATATGGGTGATCTTTAAAGATTAATCATGGTTAATGGCTTACTTTCTAATCATCCATTCAATATCAATATGGAAAAGTATGACTTCTTTTAAAAGAAGGGATTTTAGGAACTTTGTTATTGTGTAAAATCAAAAGATTTATGATAATTTAATTTTTTCTCAATATTTAAATAGTAAGCAAATTTAGAAATTCATCTAAAAATTAGAAACTAAAATCACTTCTAAATTCTAAAAGTATAGGATCTCCAATTCTAAATATTTTAAAAAATCAAAATATTATTTTTTCTATCTAGAAATATAAAAAATCAAATTAGTATTTTTTCTATCTAGAAATATATGTAATTACAGGAACAAAAGAGTGTTGAAGTGAAATATTTATCTTGTATCCATGTATGGAGGATTATCAAGGAATTTCTCAACCTAGATCATGGATAAGGAAAAACATGTAGCTTAAACATTCAAAGTGTCTTAAAAGAGATAAGGTAATATGGTTAGCATATTACTATCAAATAAGTGAAAGCAAAGGAAAATAGGAATAAAGAGGGGTTTAGTGTATGAATTCTACAATTTGTATTAACCTTACATAAATTATGTTCGTATAGTTTTTTGCATCATGCATTAGCTATATTAATTCCCACCTTACGATGAACATAGAGATTCATACACATAAACACGATGAAATCACAAATGTTGAAATCCCTCCTTTTGAGTGTCCCTCACTTATTTAATTTCATATTATAATCCCTAAACTATCTTTAAGGGCTCACTTGATTACACTCAAGTCATTTAGTGGTATCAATGGTCCTTTATTTGGTATCATTCCCTAGTTGATCACATTTTCCCGCATAAACTCCCATTTGATTTGTCTCTAGCACATGTTGGCAATGATGGCTCCCTTGCACTAAAGTACTTTTGTTGAGTTAGTGAGGAATTTAATTTTGTGACCACAATCACTTATAATCTTTAGTAAGAACACTTTATTTATGAGTCAATCTTGGTCAATTTTGATGTTTTCTTTAGACACTTATCGGATTCCATTATCGCAATTTGTCCTATCCTTTCCATGTTTGTATTTCATATTAATACTAAATGCCCATTTTTCTTATGGTATAAAGGTATTTTGTTTTTACTTAACTTATGTTGATGCAAAAAATGTTTGTTGTTGAAAAATGGGAGTTCACCTAAAACTAAGCCCCGATTAGCATTCTCTTGGTTTTTGATAGAAAACTCCTCATGTTTGATTGTCAAACTAAAAGTACTAGATTTAGTGTTGATTTATTAAAATATAAATTATAAATACAATTCTAAAATAGAACTAAATGTAGTCTTAAAAATAATCACCTAGCTAAGATTTTCAAAAGGAAGAGTGAATACGAAATCAATAGTTGATTCAATCATTAAAATAGAAAAAAAAATAATCTATATTTAATAAGAACATATGAATAATAAAAAATGAAACAAATCCGCTTTCACCACAAGACAGGGTACTTTGACCTATCACATCATGTCTTTTGGTCTCAAAACAAATGGAGCCTCATTCCAATCGGCTATGACTTATATCTTTCATGATCTCTCCTACCTCATGTTAGCTTACTTTGATGACCTTACGACCAAATCCAATAAGCGTTCCCAACACCTGAAATGCCTTTTCATCATGTTTCAGAGGTGCAAAAAGTACAAGATTTTGGTTGAACCCCCTCAAGTATGTCTCTTGGGTCACTACTGGATATTTATTGGGTTTCATCATTCCCCAACAAGGAATCATGATGTATCCCTTGAAAATCCAGGATATTAGTGAGTTTCCTCCTCCAAAACATTTGTGCCAATTGCAAAGTATACAAGGAAAGGCCAACTTTTGTGATGCTTCATCATTGAATATGCCACTTGTGCACATGGATTCGTATGAATTTTATGTCAGGAAATCCCCTTAAGATGGGACAATTAAGCTCAACAATAATTTTACACATTTAAATCCTCTCTATTAAAGTCCTCATTAATTGGTCCTCTAGAATTTAATAAGTATTATATCCTTTATTTATCTTCTTCATACACATCTACTTGAGGAGTGCTTGTCCAATAGGGAGATAAATATTAAGAGAATGGCATATACTACATGAGAAAGACTCTATCAAAACCTCCCCTAAATTACAATCATGAGTAGAAATTAGATGCTTTAGTCCATGCAATAAAAAATTATGTTATTAAATTTTTTTACAGACCACAAAAGTTATAGAAAATTCCAACCCCATGAAATACCTACTCAATCGATGACTTATCAATGGAAAGTATGCCTGGTGGATCATAATTCTCCAAGAATTTGATCTAGATTTTAGTACTCCTAAGAGTAATAAGGTGCTCATACTTACTGAGTTCATCACTAATTTGTCTTCAAACCTCAAGAACCGACTAGTGAATGACAACTTCTCCAACGAAACAAATTTCATAATATCATATGACGACCCATGTTGCAAAGATATCCTCACTGATTTTTGCATTAGAATTTTCCTCCACATCTCTCTTCGGATGATCACCAGTGTATCTTTCACCAAGCCAACCAATATCTACTAATTGGAGACATTATATATCTTTAGTGACTTGATACAATCCTGCATCAATGCTCACACTCGAGGAGGATGAGTGGGTCCCAAGTGATTTCCATATTGGCCCCTATATAGGAAATTCCACTTCTCAAAAGGTGGTCTAGACTAGTTATTTTTGGCCTACCCTCTTCCATAATTGCATTTAAGCATTCAAATGAAGTATGAAGAGTTCCAAGAGTTTTCTTTGCTTCTTAGCTTCACCCATAAGTTTGCTTCCCCATACCATTTGCAATAAAATAACCTAGTTGAGGTTGTCAACAAATTCCTCAAAACCATGCTATAAAGGACATTCAATAAGAACAAAATCAATTGACACTAGATGATTTTATATACACTTTGTACCTACCAAACCACAATTAAAATTTCCATAGGATTTACCCCCTTCCACCTTATCATTGGTGTGGAAACCCTTTTACCAATAGAGTGCAAGATACCAACCATATGGATAGTATAAGAGCTATTGATGGATACTACCCCCTAAAACAATGTCTTTTCTCCTTAGAGATCATACATGAAGATCAACTCTTTTCATTACAAAGTAATGAAGAAACCAATAATTTATCTAAGGCCACATTTGATCACTAAGTTGATCTGGATTTAGGAGTGAAATGAACTGATAAATAGACTTAATACAATAAACATGGAGACATGAAGAAAAAAAAAATATCCAGTGAACAATATCTTCTATTAAATAATGAAATATGTTGAAACTGTAAAACTGCATAACTAAAACACTTGCTTGAATGGTGGTAGCTATCTCTAAGAAGAGATATAGATGTTACATGCATCTGTTTGATAAGAATGGATCACAATGAGGCTGTAGAGGCCTATTTGATATTAATCATGAATGAAAAAACCCTAGACATCCAAAAACCTAAGCCTAGAAGGTGAAACACCAAAACTCATGTGGGCCCTATGGGTAAGTTGGTGTAATTTGATACCTCAACTTCCTAGGGTCATAACTTTTTCATACGTCCTTTGTTTTAGACGTGTGATAGCCCGTTGGAAAGGTATTTCAAAGAGCTACACATTTCCCCATCAAAATCTAACTCTATCTATAGTTTGACTATGGTGAGTTGATCCAGATTATTTTTGGCATGAAATGAGAGTGAAGATATAATAAAGAAATGTACAGAGATATTTGGGATATCCAATAATATAACATAAATGTATCAGAGATGAAAACATAAACATAGAGATACAGTAATGCACAATTTTTTATTAATGAGAGAAAATGTACAAAGACTGTAAAAATACAAAGTGAAAGACTCTCTAGAATGGTCGCAACTTATCTCTGAGAAGAGATGTGTTTTCTACTCACATTCACAAGAAGATGAGTTTACAATCAGGCTCCAAAGGAATTTTTATCATAAATAAAATCCGAAAACCTAATCCTAGAAAATGAAAATCGAACAGTTTTGTGGACCCTGTTTTGGGTGGTTTGGTGTATCAACTTCCCGAGGGTGTAACTTTGGCATATGATCTTTGTTTTGGGTGCATGATAGCTCATCGGAAATATATCATCGAGGAGATTCATTTTGGGGTCTCAATATGAACCTTTGGACATCATTGAGAAGCTTGATCCCAAAAAAAATCATTTAGGCCTTCAAAATGGCCTCGGAAGTTAAAAACTACTAAAAATAGTAAATTACCAAAATTGCCAAAAAATTGTTTTGAGCCAGTTGGAAAAGGTGGGTGGTTAGAGATATCCACCTGGATCAATCCTCCCTCCTTAAGAAGAAATGGTATCCATTGCATTGAGTTCTCAAGGGAGAGGGAAAAGTGTTTGTTGAATCTTCATCTTGATGAGTTGCGTGCCTTGTTGGAGAAGTTGCACTACTTAGCTTGTTGAAGGTTGTCATGAATCTATGGCTAGAAGGGTTGGAGATTTTTAACTAGTCTGGCTACATGAGATGTCTGTGTGCAAAAGGAATCTTTACACTTTGCTGCAATCTTGTCGACCTGCTTCTTTTGGATAGAAGGTGCTTGGGCCAAGGCTATAGTGGTTGCAATATCCTTTTGTTCTCCATTTGAACGGATTGTGAAGAAGTTGAATTTTGTAGTATGAGATACTATCTTGCAACTTTGTTTAGGTGGGATAGTAGTTAGAACTAGTTATTGTATCCTGTAGAGATGACCCCCCAAAGTAATAATGACACTATGGGGTCAATACTCATAGATAGCATGGCACTTCCACATATATGGTTGTCCCAAGAGAACATCACAGACATCTAGAAAATAAAAATCACATAATACCTTATCTTTGAAGGGTTGGTTGTCGTATGACAATCGACATTGTTGGATGACACGAAGATCTCGTTCCTGGCAAAGCCACCTAATGTTGTATGGTTGCAAGTGTGGTGATGTCGAAAATCCCAACTGTTTGACGACATTTTCTGAGATGAGGTTCTTTTGGCTTCTGCTATAAACAATAAAATGCAGCAGGGCCCCCTTCACCCACATCTGTGAATGAAAAAAGATCTCCCCCTCTCCAAGATCTATGGGTTCTTTTGGTTGAATTATTGTGGTCGCGACAATAGCAGTGGGGTCTGCGTCGATGATATGTCTTCTATCAATATTTTATGAATCATATTCTGTGTCAGGGTTTGGCTCCTTGTCTTTGATCTCCGCCACCAATGAATTTTTTGAGCTAAATTCATCGGTGTTGTGCCAGGGGATTTTGTGGAAATCACACCATTTTCCGATCTCCTTATTTATCTTTCTATGACCCTTCTTTTCTAGTGGCTTGGACTGGTTTTCAGGAGACTATTTGTTAGGATCGTCTTTATCATTCTTTGGTTTTTTTGGATTTTCATACCAGAAATCCCATTTTCTCTAGTGCTTAAATTTATTCTCGATTTTAACAACATATCGATAAGAAACATCGAGTGATGAGATTTCCTGAAAATTCATTTCAGTTTGGATGTATTTGTGTAGAGCCCCACAATATTTTAGAACCAAATGTCATTTAAAGTCTTTGATACCTAGCTTGGTGTGTAAGGTATCGAAGGTATTGGTGAACTCCGAAACTTCTTGGACCCTCTCTTGTTGTAGTGTGGTCCATCTCATGTTCTGGTCCTCATAGTTTCCAATAGGATAATACTGTTCCTTTACTGCATCCACAAAAAATACCAAGTGGGCTCGGCCCCATATATTCTAGACTCCTCTGTGGAAATTTTCTCCCAATAAGTTTTCCACCAATGTTTGACATGGGGGAGATCCTTAAGGAGTGCAAAGGTGATCTTTTCCCTATCGAAGAAATCATGAATAGAGAAATAACCTTCTAGCAGATTTAATCATTTTTCTAAGGCATGTGCATCTATATGTCCTTCAAATATGGGAATATCAAAATTAACTTGTACCTTGAAAGGTGAGGTGCCTCCATAGTGGTTGCTTGATGAAGACACTCATGTTATTAACGGAAAGCATTGAAGGATGTGGGAAAAATTCTAATACAATAAGACATCGGTTTCGTGAAAGAGTTTCTGCTTTTGAAAAAGAACTTCAACTTTGTTTGTGCTGAAAAGTGCATAAAATATTGTCGAACAACTCCCAAAACATTCTGTTAGGATGCATTTATTTTAATTTTTAAAAATAGTATATTAAAGATTTATTTGAATTTTAAATCTATAAAATATTTTTTTTGGGGTTTGATTGAATTTGGTCTATTCTGCACCAACCGTTAATATGGTTGGATTTTTAGGTATTGAACTTGGATTTCCTAGCAAACTAAACCCATACCTTAACCTATTAAACTAGCCAAAATTTTCAATATTTAAATAATAACGAAATTTAGAAATTCATCTAAAAATTAAAGACTAAAATCACTTCTAAATTCTAAAAGTATCGGATCTTCAATTCTAAATATTTTAAAAAATCAAATTATTATTTTTTCTATCTAGAAATATAAAAAATAAAATTAGTATTTTTTCTATCTAGAGATATATGTAATTACAGGAAAAAAAGAGTGTTGAAGTGAAATATTTATCTTGTATCCATGTATGGAGGATTATCAAGGAATTTCTTAACTTGGAACATGGATAAGGAAAAACATGTGGCTTAAACATTCAAAGTATCTTAAAAGAGATAAGGTAATATGGTTAGCATATTACTATCAAATAAATGAAAGCAAAGGAAAAGAGGAATAAATAGGGGTTTAGTATATGAATTTTACAATTTGTATTAGCCCTACATAAATTATGTTGGTATATTGTTTTTCATCACGCATTAGCTATATTAATTCCCACCTTAGGATGAACACAGAGACTCATACAGATAGACACGATGAAATCACAAATGTTGAAATTCCTCCTTTTGAGTGCCCCTCACTTATTTAAATTGATATTACAAGCCCTAAACTAGATTTAGGGCCTCACTTGATTACATTCAAGTCATTTAGTGGTACCGATGGTCCTTTATTTTGTATCATGCCCTAGTTGATCACATTTTCCCCACAAACTCCCATTTGATTTGTCTCTAGCCGATGTTGGCAATGATGGCTCCCTTGCACTAAAGTACTTATGTTGAGTTAGTGAGGAATTTAATTTTGTGACCACAATCACTTATAATATTTAGTAAGAACACTTTATTTATGAGTCAATCTTGGTCAATTTTGAGATTTTCTTTAGACTCTTATGGGATTCCATTATCACAAGTTGTCCTATCCTTCCCAAATTTGCATTTCGTATTAATACTAACTACCCATTTTTCTTATGGTATAAAGGTAATTTTTTTTACTGAATTGATGTTGATGGAAAAAAATGTTTTTTTTTGAAAAATGGGAGTTCACCTAAAACTAAGCCCCGATTAGCCTTCAGTTTGAGATAGAAAACTCCTTATGTTTGATTGTCAAACTAAAAGTACTAGATTTAGTGTTGATTTATTAAAATATAAATTATAAACACAATTCTAAAACAGAACTAAATGTAGTCTTAAAAATAATCACCTAGCTAAGATTTTCAAAACAAAGAGTGGATACGAAATCAATAGTTGATTCAATAATTGAAATATAAAACAATTTAATGTGTGTTTAATAAGAGCATATGAATAATCAACAATGAAAAAAAATCTCTTTCACCACAACACATGGTACTTTCACCTATCATGTCATGCCTTTTGGTCTCACAAAATTGGATCCTCATTCCAATCGGTTATGACTTATGTCTGTCATGATCTCTCGTGCCTTATCTTAGCTTGTCTTGGATGACCTTACGACCAAATCAAACAAGCTTTCCCAAAACCTCAAAGACATTTTCAACATCTTCCATAGGTGTAGAAAGTACATGATTTAGTTGAACCCCCACAAGTATGTCTTTTGGGTCAGTATTGGATGTTTATTGGGTTGCATCATTCCCAAAGAAAGAATCGTGATGGATCCCTTGAAAATACATTATATCAATGAGTTTCCTCCTGCAAAACATTTGTGCCAATTGCAGAGTATACAAGGAAATACCAACTTTTGTGATTCTTCGTCCTTGACTATACCACTTGTGTACATGGATTCTTATGACTTTTATGTGAGGAAATACCCTTAAGATGGGATGATTAAGCTCAACAAGAATTTTATGCATTTAAATCCTCTCTATTAAAGTCCTCATTAATCGGTCCTCTAGAATTTAATAAGTATTATATCCTTTATCTATCTTATTCATACATGTCTATCTGAGGAGTGAATGTACAATAGGTATATGAATATTGAGATAATGTCATATAATACGTGAGAAACAATCCATCAGAACCTCCCCTGAATTACAATCATGAGTAGAAATTAGATGCTTTATTCCATGCAATCAAAAAATTGTGTCAATAATTTTTTTACAGACCACAGAAGTTATAGAAAATTCCAACCCCATGAAATACTTACTCAATCGATGACTTATCAATGGAAAGTATGTCTGGTGGATCATAATTCTCCAAGAATTTGATCTATATTTTAGTACTCCTAAGAGTAAGAAGGTGCTCATAGTTACTGAGTTCATCACTAATTTGTCATCAAACATCAAGAACTACTAGTGAATCAAAACTTCTATGATGAACACTTTTTTATAATATCATTCGATGCCACATGGTACAAATATATACTCACCTATTTGTGCATCATAATTTTCTCCACATCCTTCTTCGGATGATCGCCAGTGTATCTTTCACCAAGCCCCCTAGTATCTCTTTATTGGAGACATTATATATCTTTAGTCACTCGATACAATCATGCATCAATGTCTCATGCTCGAGGAGGATGGCTGGGTCCCGAGTGATCTCCATACTGGCGCCTATATAGGAAATTTTTTAGGAGTTTTCACTTCTCAAAATGTCATCTACACTGGTTATTTTCAGCCTACCCTCTTCTATAATTGCATTTAGGAATCGAAATGAAGTACAAAGTTCCAAGTACTCACTCACAAAACTCAAGATCCACCAAATCCTTTAAACATTATCATTACCGTCATTCCCTTCTACAAGTGGGGCATCGACTTTATCATGTGAAATCCCCATCCAACAATGGTCACAAGTACATCAATGTGTCCATCTATTCATTCGCGAAATGGGATAAGGACATGCCAACATTAAACAACATAGTGGGCATTGGCACTTGGTTCTTCTTCAATCATGTCATCACTCATTTTAGGGTCCACCAATAACTAATTTTTAATCATGGAAAACATTTATAGAATGAAGTATTCCAAGAGTTGTCTTATTTTGTTAGCTTCACCCATGAGTTTTCTTCCCCATTACATCTGCAATAAATCAATCTAGTTAAGGTTGTCAACAAATTTCTCAAAACAATTCTATAAAGGATAGTCATTAAGCACAAAACTGATTAACACCACTTTTATATACACTTTGTGCATACCAAACCATAATCAAAATTTCCATAGTATTTACCTGCTTCCACCTTATCATTGGCCTGGAAACCATTTTACCAATCTAGTGCAAGATAACAACCATATGGATAGCAGATCAGCGATTGATGGATACTACCCCCTAAAACAACATCTTTTCTCCTTAGAGATCATAGATGAAGACCAATTATTTTCATTACAAAGTAATGAAGCAACCTAGAATTTATCTAATACCACATTTTATCACCAAGTATTCCCTTGTTTATTCAGTGAGGCTGATGTTATTATAGAATATGATATCTCCCATGATGCCCTAGGACCACGGATGTAAGAAACACTTTAGTGAGGCCTCTTCATTTTTAAGCACTACCTCACTCAAGGAGCATACATCCTTGCTTACCCTAAGGGTGTCCTATTTAATGACCCCATAAACTGATTGTACTTCAAGAAATTTTATGTAACGCCCCCATCCACGAATAAGTTTGGAAACATCACGAAGTAAACATATTTCTTCTTTTATACCAATTTGTAACATTCCCGACCATCTAGTTGGGCCATGCTACTTTAGATAATGCTCATGCTCGAATACACACACACACACACACACACACATATATGTTTACTGCAATTTTTAACCAGACATAAACACTTTGTTCATGCATATATTAATCGGAAGTGAAAATAACACATACAAACTTACAGATTATTTACATTCTGCTATCATATAACATAATGCAGAAATAACAGTAAAACCATGCATAAACTATTCACTTGAAAAACCCATAAATATAACAACATATATAGGCAAAACCCATCATTATACCATGTACAAAATTTACACAGCATGTAAATGAAAAAAGGGTTGGTACTTATATTTTAATTGAATTACACCAACTATGTGAAGACCTTATATGAACCTACTAGCCTTAGACAATGTTTCTCATCACTCTCATTAGTTGGTCACCCATGAGCTGGAACTAAACTCCACCAGGCAAGGGATTCCTAGGCTAGGTAGGGACAACATGAAGTTGTACAGTACAATAGGAAGGATTTCCTCCAAGAAGCCACTGACGCCCACAACTCACAGAGTCTCATTCCACACATACCTATCCCACCCTAGGAGTTTACAACTTCACTATCACATATTCCATTGGATGATACACTTCCCTTTCCTTGGGCTTCAACAACAGGTCGGATCAAGAATTCTCAGAGCTCTGTAGCTGCTACTGGACTCCCTCTAGGATAAATCACTTCCTCGACGCGCTCTCTCACCTGGAGAGAGTTTCTCACAGGCCTGAAAACTTGCTTATTCTATCCATGAGACTAACAACCAACTTCTTCACTCCCTCTCCTCAACACATGGGCATATTGACGGCAGCAACAGAAACTAGGCATGGGGAATGGTACTGACAGGAAAAAACACAGGGTATAAGTGTTCTAAGGGTATCAACTCAAGTTTGTTGTAGAGGTTTGGTTTCTTGGCATTCAACAATGTTGGACTAGCTCACTACCTTCTTCTTCAGTTCATCTGCGAGACAGGGTAATGGATGGCCAACATGGTCTAGAATCATGAGAGTGGACAACAGGGTGAGAATGGTTTGAATTCTCATCATTGTGATAATGGTGAGAATTCTCCCCCATAAATCTACATGCATTTTTTATGACACTTGGGTCTCCAGGAGCATGTTCCCCCCACTTGGAACTCACTCCCCTTCCTAAAGGAACTTAGCATAAATTAATATCCTTTTTACAACTTTTTAGAATAATAATATATATTATTCTATTAGGCTGTTAAGCTCTACTCTTAGCCTCCTCCATTTCCTGACCTAGTAGATTTCAGTCCCCCATACTCTTTCTTCGTGGCCCATCTAAATGCATCAATGTTGTTATATTAAATATATGAATTTTTACATGTACAAAGTAGGCTCCTCTTCTTTAACACCTAGGCTCTTGACCTAATCAACACATAAACCTACCAATGTATAAATACTCAACTCACTAGCCTACAAAACATGTTACATTTGTAAATACAACTGAGGCTTGTCCTTGAGGTATTACAATCCCCTCCCCTTTTTTTTTCACTATCCTTAGTGCAACTTAATTACACAACATCAACAAGATTTCCAAAATCTTCAAAAGGATGTGGGTATTTTTACCGCATAGTGTCTTCATGGTCCCATGTTGTGTCCTCAGGACCGTATCAAGTCCACTGAACCTTTACAAGCCCTATGGATTGGCTTCATAGTTTCTTGCTCTTCTAGTCTAGTATGTGCACCAGATGCACTTGTAGGGTGCGTTCTTTCTCCACTTGAATTGCATTCTAGTCAATCACGCGATTAGCATCAGGTATATATTTATTGAGCAATGAGACATAAAATACGTTCTGAATAGTCATGCATACAGGAAATGAAAGCATATAAGATACTAGTCCAATCCTTTCTAGAATTTAAAATGGCCCACAATATATGGCTGCCAACTTGGAACAATTTCCCAACTTCAGGGAAATTTTGTTGGCTTTCACCTTTCAGAAAACATGATCACCCACTTTAAATTCCTTATGGATTTTTCCTTTGTCGGAATAGATTTTCTTCTTGTCTTGGGAAACCTTCAAATTATATTTAATCTTCGGCATTTTTTCTTCCATTTCCTTAATCAACTATGGCCCAACCACTCCTCTGTCAGCTAGGTTGTCCCAACTTACTAAGGTGTTTCACTTTCTTCCATAAAGTGCCTCAAATGGGCTCATCTTCAATGATGCTTGGTTCCCATTGTTATAAGAAAAATATACCAAGTGTAGGTAGTCTTCCCATCTAGATGGTTTGTCCATAACATACATTATTAACATATCTTCTATAACTTGATTTACTCTATATGTTTGTCTATCACACTCAGGATGATAAGTTGTGTTGAAGTTTAGGTTCATTCCGAACCCTTTGAATAATCATCTCCAAAACTTTGAGGTAAATTTTAGGTCTCTGTCAAGCACAAGTGTCTTAGGTATGCCATGAAAGTGTGCTACTTCTCTCATATAAATATCAACAACATTAGATACCTTGTGAGTAGTCTTATAGGGAATAAAATGGGCAACCTTCGTAAGCTTATCCACCACCGCCATGATGGAATCATGTTTCTTGTTTGATCTGGGTAATCTTGTGATGAAATACATTGTCACCACTTCCCACTTCCACTCAGGAATGGGTAATGGTTGTAGCAACCCAAATGGGTTTCTATGCTCAGCTTTGACCCTTTGACACTCCATACAACTAGTGATGTACATTATGCATCTCTTTTAAAATATCACTCCTCAATTACAAAGAATTGGGTACATAAAATCTTTTTTCATCCAAGAAAATTCCATCAATTCCCAATACACAATCTTCATCTTTCTGTTGCATTTTACCTTGTTGCAATTTAGTTACCAATTCCATGTACTGCAAATCAAGTTTTTCAGCCTTAGAAATTATTCGTTTAAGATCCGTCTGATACGTGCTAATGGTTGTAGCATGTAGTTCATACACTCTCATGTTGAGTGCATCAACCCCTTTGTTCTCTTTTCCTTTGATGTGCTTGATAAGAAAGTCATATTCAAATAATAATTCCAACCATCTACTCTTCCCAGCATTCAAAGTAGGGTGGTCAAAAAAATATTTCAGACCACTATAGTCTCTTCTCAGCTCAAACCTTCTTCCCATGAGGTAGTGTCTCCATTTATTTAAAACTTGCACTATGTCTTCCAAATCTAGATAATGAGTGGCATAGATCCTTTCATGATCTTTCAATTTCCTAGATTCAAAACATATCACAAACCCATTATGGTTGAGGAATCCACCCAGTCCTTCTTTGCATGCATATGTCCAAACCACAAATTCTTCATTCAGATCTCCAGTCTTTAGAATTATAGCATTGGTTAACAACTGCTTCAATTGTTGGAAGCTCATTTCAAAATCTGTTTTCCATTGAAACTTCTTCCCCTTCCTTTGCAAGGAAGTGATGGGATGAGCTATTCTTGAAAACCCTGCAATAAACCTTTTGTTGTAGCCACTAGACCCATGAAGGATCTGACTTCTATCACACTCTTAGGTGTTGTCCACCCTTTAATGGCCTAAATCTTTTCATGGTCCATTGTTATCCCTTCTTTGGATATGATATGCCCCAAATAGTGAATTGTGTTTTGATCAAATGAGCACATTCTCAATTTGGCATACAACTGATGCTCTCTTATAAATTGCAACACTATCCTCAAATGATGCTCATGTTCTTCTTCTGACTTGGAATATACAAGGATGTCATCCAACAAGACAATGAAAAACTTGTCAAAATATTCTCGTATTACCCCATTCATTAAGCACATGAAAACAAATGGTGCATTTGATAACCCAAATGACACCACTGTGAACCCATAATGACCATACCTTGTCTTGAAGGTGGTCTTTCTAATGTATTCCTCTTTAATCCTTACCTGATGGTATATCAACTTGAGATCTATCTTTGAACATATCATTGCATTCTTCAACCGATCGAAGAGATCATCAATCCTTGGTAGAGGATACTTGTTCTTTATAGTTACTCTATTTAACTTCCTAAAGTCAATTCACAATCTTAGTGTCCCATCTTTCTTCTTCACAAATAACACTGGGGCACCCCAAGGTGACACACTTGGGAATATGTACCCCTTCTTTAAAAGTTCTTCAAGCTACATTTGCAATTCTTTCAGTTCTGGTGTACTCGTTATGTAAGGAGTCTTTGATACTAGAGTTTCTCTAGGCATTAAATTTATAGAGAAACCAATATCTCTCTTTGGGGATAGTCCTGGTACCTCCTTGAACACATCTTCAAAATATTATAGAACTAGATGATCCTCCAAATTTGCACCTTATCCTTAGATTCTTCCCCCATATGGGCTGCAAATATTTGGTAGCCTTTCCTGTAACACTTCTTTATTTGTATTGTTGATATTTCTTGTATAGTAACTGTCGTGGGAATTCCTTGGACTACTCTCTGATTTCCTTCCTCATCCAAGCAAGTGAATTCCTTTTTATGATAGTCTAATATGGCATGGTGTTGGTCCAACCAATCCATACCAATTAGGAAATCATATGATCCCAAAGGCAAGATGTTCAAATCATCCTTGGTACTCAGTCCATTCATGCCCACTAGACATGATTTAACCAACTTAACAACATTTCTCTTGGCTCTTGTAGCTAGCTACATGAGCCAATATTTCCCATTCTTTCTTCTTGTTAATTGAAATCTTTCCAGTACCTTAGGATCTATATACCTATGAGTAGCCCGTGAATCGATTAAAATAGTAAGGGCATGTTTATTGATCATACCTTCAACTTCAATCATGTGTCATTGAAACTCAACTTGCTTGTTGTCCAGGGCTACATAGATCCTAGGTACTCTTCTACCCATGTCCTCCATTTTTTCTTCTTGTTTAACATGTTGAACAACTCTCACCCTATCCTTTCTGTTAGAGCAATATCTATACTTATGATCTCCATTACAACCCCAACATTGCATAAGTGTCTGCCTTGGCCTATTCCCACCTACTTCAGCCATCTGGGTTCCCTCAAAACTGGTTGTCCTTGAGGAATATATTTGAAAATAGGTGGCTTGTTTCCCTTCTACCTCTATTCCTTCTTAAACTTCCTCTTACCTTCCCAATCTCTTTGAAAAGTAGGATTTCCTTTATGCTGATCATATAATCAATTTTCTCTCCTTATAGTTTCTTCTATAGTTTTGGGATCATCATACTAGATTTTGTCAATGATAAAAGGTGGTATCTCACTCAAATATCTCTGGATTTTGACTATCTCATCCTTAGTGAAAATGACATACTTCAACATATCTAGAAATCTCCTTTCATATTCATCTATAGTCATGCTACCCAATTCAAGTTCAAAGAATTGTTTCATGTTTTTGTCATAGTATCTCTTGGTTAAGTATTTTTTTTTAAATGTTTCTTGAATTCCTTCCACGTGACATCCTTCTCTCTGATGTGTTGAAATTGCACAAGTTTATCCCATCACAAGGATGCATTTCCTTTCATCTGATAGGCAATGATTTTTCCTTCTGCATGAGAGGAATAATTATGAAATTGGAAATATTTTCTCATGCCAATTAGCCATGTCTGAGCCTCTTCATCCTTCTGGTGATCTCCATCAAAATTAGGAGGTTTGATCTTATTAATTTCTCATCCACCATAGACCTCCTATGTTTCCTGATAGGGGATGCACTTGAACTATTGTGTGCTCTCATATGCGAATGCTTTTGGGAGTGTTGGTGATGTTTGTTTTCACTCCTTGATCTTCTTTCCTCATTAGGAAACATGTCGCTCCCAAATTGGATAGATTCTCTTTCCTTATACAAATTATTTTCAATTATTTCCAGGATTCGCATTAGCTTCATATTGAATTCTTCCTATTGCTCCTTGGATCTCTTAAGACTTTTGTTATCTTCCTGGTGAATTTGGACATCTATTTGAAAACTTTTAATGATTTTCATCATGCTCATGTCTTTATCTATCTATTCCCTATGCCCATCGGAGTTTGTCCCTTCAACTCCCAAATGTACATCCATTCCTCTAACATCATCCTCCAAACTATAAGTGTCATGTGCCTCCTCCATTTCTTTGCACTATGTAACAATTTGGATCGGTTATGACAATTGTTAACTCTACGAAATGTACAGTCAACCAAATTTTGTCAGGCTATTAGAATTAATAATTCTCTAAAATAACTTAAACAATCTGATTCAACAAAAGAATATCAGACTCCATTTTTTTGTAGGTCTTTGGTCGATATAGAATCCCCATGGCTATATCTCTAAGCCCTATTTTTTTCTACAATTTACTTTTGGTTGTAGCCCTTTTTTCCTTCATCCCTTAATTCACATGTGACTATGGTTATGACCAAATGCTAATAGTTGGGTACTTATTCGGAGCCTTGACACTTCGAGGCTCTGAAGATTTAGAGGTTTCCCTTTCCACACATCACAAACATCAGAGAGCCTTGAACGATGATTTAATGGAGGATGGTGGAATGACGATCTACATTCTCTATGAATATATATAGTGGATAGGAGCTTCAAGACTTCAGGCTTTGGTCGTTTCCAAAGCACATCATAAAAAATATCTCGGAGTGCCAAATTGGTGAACTCGCGAAGTGGGGTGGATCAAAGGTTCATGACTTCCCAGCATCCTACGACTGACATTTACTATGAAACTCCAGGTTTCGGGAGTTCTGGACTATCCATACTCTCAATCCTTCTGGAGTGCCAAGTATCTATATTGTTGCACCTATTTCCAAGTGTCATTTCTCGATCAACGGTTGATATTAACTACAGCTCTCTAGGCATCAATCTTCATGGTTCAGGGACTTCGAATCTTCGAGGTTCCAAGAATTCAGAGGATTTCTTCAACCCACTCATTCATGAACCATTTCTTCTTGAGTGTCATGTCCCCGGACCTTTGGATCTGATGCCACACACCCCTTGTGACCAACGGTTGAGATTAAATTTAGCCTTTGGGCCTTTGAGAGTTCTTTACTCAATGATAACTATAACACCTTTCCTCCATTGTACCAAGTTTCACAAATTCATGATCTAGCGCCACGTGTCTACTCAGATCAAGTTATCATGGGCCTAATATAGCTAAATTCTTCGCCAATATTTAAACTACTTTATGTATCCATCAGGGGCCCCACTACCTATACTCGAGAGGAGTACTATGTGTTGAAATACTAGAAGCCGACACGTGGTCCAATATGACAGGTGACACGTTTCACGTTCTAACGGAAATTTCTACCTTCCAAAGTTTATTAACTCACTGACACGTTACACACATCCCATGTTTCCATGTCATCCCTCGTGACGTCCAAAAGTCATGTCACTATGAGACTTCAGGCTTCACAAGATTAACACTTGCACACTCCAATTCTTCTGAACGTCGAACTCCCAAACAAGATAATATTTGAACATGCATCCATTTTGATGAACGGTACAGATTAACTCCAGACTTCAAGACTTTGAGAGTTTTCACTCTAGTACAGTCCAATTCTCTGAAAGTGTTGAACTTCCGAACTGCTATGAGATCTATGGCTCACAATCACTTGTGTGCAGCTTTGACGACTGGGATCTGTTACTCATCGTTGCACCTTACTTATTTCTCTTGGCTCGATCTAATTGCTCTGATATGTCTTCAGTGGATCCAACGATCAAGCACTTATCCCTAGATCTACGATGTAGATAGGAATTCAAAACTTTAGGCTTCAACCCCTTTTTTCTCTATAACACATAAAATTCACCAAAGTCGCAAAGTCTGAAGGACCTGGAGGTTAACTCTTATGCAACTTTTTCCAGATCTGACAATTGTGAAGGGTCTGCCTTCTCCTGAATAGATCCTATGACCCAATTTCAAACCTCACATCCCAACACTATGGTTGTTGTGGCTTATTTCTCTGTTGTCTTTCACTAAGCCATTATACCTCCTAATATTTTGAACACAGTCCAAGTGTTCACACGGTGCCTTTCTGACACTCAATAATTCTCGGAACTTTGAATTTTTTCCCTCTCGACAACAATTCACTCTGAAACCTTCGCTTCAAATTTCACTAACATGGCCCATTGAGGCTCAGTGTTAAAACCTTGGCTCTGATACCATTTTGTAACACTCCTAGCCACCAACAGGCTGAGAAATGTCACGAAGTAAACATTTTTTTGATATGATACCAATTTGTAACATTCCCAACCACCCAGGCCAGGCCATGCTACTCAAAATAATTTAGATGCTCGAATATACATACATACATGCATACATACATACATACATATATATATATATATATATATATATATATATATATAGTGCATTTTTTAGACAGAGATAAACAATATGTTTATACATAGATTAATGCAGAAGTGAAAATAACACATACAAATTTACAGATGATTTATATTAAGCTATCACACAACATAATGCAAAAACAACATTAAAACCATGTATACATTATTCACAGGAAAAACCCATAAATATAAAAACATATACAGGAAATACTCATCATTATAGCATGTACAAATACAGAACATGTAAATGAAAAAAGAATTGGCACTTATGATGCAGGAGCATCGCCAGCGAAGCATAAGCACAGAGGACAGTTGGGCGCACTAGCGCACATTTTAAAATATTTTGAATTTCAAATTGATCAATGTATAAATGCGATATCTGATAGAAGATTTATGAGTTATGAATGTATTTAAATTTTTTAAGGTTGAGCCATCATGGAATTAAATGGGGGAATTTATTTCATTTAATGGATCGGATCGCAGTACAGATTTGGGGCTTCCCCTCTTATCTGTCTGAAACAATATTTATTATAAGGGGCATTAAGTAGTTGATAGATTTTAATTCCATTTAAGGTAGCATAGAGTAGTTGGAGGGACTATTGAAAGAGTGCCTCTTTGTATAAAGATTTGTAATATTTCCCAGAGAGGGTTGTTGTCTATTGTTTTTAAGTTGTCAATTGTTGTTGATAGTTGTGGTAGCAATTGAATATCATGAGTATATTTACATTGTAAGATAAGAGCTGAGGGATATAGAGAAACATTGTGTGAATGTATGTAAGTTTTAGTTGGATGAATATAACAGAGAACATTGTCCCAAATGTGTGCATGGATATGTATCTATCTGAATGAATGGTAGAATCTCTCTTATTTTTCTAAATTCTCTGTTATTTATGTTCTTAGTTTCATGAACTCATTTTCTTTGTTTAATGTTTGAGTCATTGTGAGGAGCAGATAAGTTTCAATGGTTTCTTTTCATTGAGCGAGTGCAAGGTGTGAATAGCATCCGCAAGGAATGCATGACTGAGTCTATTTCAAATTGAAATCTCATAAGAGATAGAAGAACTTATACATGTGCAAGGAGTGCATAAATTACTACAAGGACTGCATGATTGAGTTTATTTCGAATCGAAAGCTCGGAAGAGATAGCAGAACTTATATGCATGTAAGGAGTGCATCAATGTCTGCAAGGACTACATGACAAATTTTTTAGACTTGAAATCTCAAGAAGGATAGCATGATTCAGTCATGAGGGATAAAAGCGGTTGGATAACAATCGTAAGGAGTGTAAAATATTTCATAGAGGAAGAGAGTGTGGATGAAATTTTGTTGCAAAGTGTGCACAGGCTAGGAAAATTCAACTAAGTGTCAAAGAGATTGTTCAAGGGAACAAATCAGGGAAGGAAATCTTAGGAGGAAAAGAGACATAAATATTCAAGGGAAGAAGTCCTTGGAGTCTTCATTTAACGTTAGTGAACGTGATTCATTATCATAAGGGGAAGAATGATTCCAGACCGTTAAATCTGGTGAAGTTGCAAGGAGGAGAATCGAGGAGTGGTTCAACACTTTGGAGTCTGATAAGTTGGAAACTTGGCGAAACCAAAATCATGAGGTCCGAAGTCACAATTCAATATCGACTGTTGATCACAGGAGAGCATGTGTCGAGGAGAACCAAGTGTTCATAAATTGGTAGAGCGGAGATTGTAAGTGAAAGGCCTAGAGTTTCACAGAGTCGTGAAGTTCAACACTGCGAAGGAGGTAGACCAACGATCACAACCATGGTCATTTGCAGGAGAGCCTGTGTGTGTGGGTAAGGTAGTTAAGGTGTCGTAGCGACCCAAGGAGTCATTCCCACTCATATATTCAAACAATCCAAGACCAAGAGGTCAAGCAGCCCTTTTGGAGGGAAGGGGGTTTACGCCAGAGTGGTATCAAAGAAAAGTATAGAATTGACTTTTGTAGGGAGAAGGATAAACATCAGCACAATGTTTCCCATAATACGTGTTGATCCACCTATAGTCAATAGAGTTATGTAAAGAGAAATGAGTGAATTTTGTGCGAGGATGGATTCCACGGAGACAACACAAACAAGAGCATTGAATGTTGGAGACGTCAACGAGGCAGAAATGGAGAAAGTAGAAGTTGAAGAAGTTGTAGTTGAGGATTCTGCGGAAGAACACCTACTGAGAGAGGTTGTCAAATTGGGTGCTAGAGAAGATTGACATACCTATGTATGAAGAAAATTTAGACACAGAAGAATTGCTTGACTCGCTTTGAGCAATGGACAAATATTTTGACTATGAGGATGTCGAAGAGGAGAAAATGGTAAGGCATGTTGTCACTAGATAAAAGGGACATGCAACACTATTGTGGGATGAACTACATGCCAACATAATGAGAAGGGGAAATCAAAAGATCAAGAGTTGGGATCGAATGGTAGCCAAGTTGAAGACGAAATTCATGCCCAAGGATTACCAGATAAATCTATTTATGAGGATGCAAAACTTGACATAGAGAGGATTGATTGTGAAAGAATACATAGAAGATTTCTACAAACTGAGCATTAGAGTTGGAAAACAAGAGAGAGACGAAGAGAAAGTTGCTAGATACATTAATGGGATGAGATATGAAATTTAGGAAGAAATCAACATGACGACAATTAGGACTATAGAGGGTGAGTATCAAATGGTGTTGAATGTAGAAGAGAAGTTGGCTAGAAATAAGAGTCAACATAACAGGGGCCAAAGCTCAAACAAAGGCAAAGGAGTTACCCAGGATAAAGAATAGAAGCCCAAGGATGAGGTGGAGAAACCACATAGTCACTCTGAGAGAGGAGGAAGTTCTCATGTAAAGTAGAGTGGTGGTAAAATTTATTTTCCTTGAGGAAGAGGAAGAGGCAAAGGAGGAGAGGCAAGGTGTTATGCTTGTGGAAAGACAAGACATATGTCTTGGGATTGCCCCAAGAGAAAGAAAGGAGGTGAATATCACATATCATAAGCACATAAGAGAGATGCTGAGACAAAAGGTGTATAGGATGGGAGATCCTTGATGATGAAGAAAGTTCTTTTGAAGAAAGAGCCAGAAACTAAAAATCCAATGTAAAGGAACAATTTGTTCAAGACATCTTGCAAAAAGAAGGACAGAGTTTACAAAGTGATAGTTGACATCGAAAGCACTGACAACTTAGTATCCATAGAAATGGTGGAGAAGTTAGAGCTAGATATGACTTCACATCCAACACTGTACAAAGTCTCATGGTTGCATAAGGTTCATCAGGTAATAGTTAGTAAGCAATTCCTGGTTAAATTTAAAATAGAAAGATATAGGGATGAGATCCTATGTGATGTGATTCCTATGGATTTTTGTCATGTTTTGTTGGGAAGAACCTGGAAATATGACAGGAATGTTATTCATGATGGGAGGAGGAATACATACACCTTAGAGGAGAATGGTAGGACACACATGTTGCTGCCAATTGAGGAAAAGAAGGTGAAAGAGGAAGCCAGCATGAGCATACTTCTCATGAGTGGGAAGGAAATCCTAAATGAAAGAAATAAGGAACATGAGGTGTAGTTTGTTGTAGTAAGGAATCTGAGGGTTATCCTTACCGGTACTTCATTGGAATATTTTCCTGAGGAAGTTCAAGAGATGAGAAATTTGTTGATATTGTAGTGGATGAGTTGCCAAACTCATTGCCACCTATCAGAAGCATCAGTCATCATATTGAATTAATATTGGGAGAAATCCTGCCAAATAAAGAAATGTATAGATTGACGCCTCAAGAGAATGAGGAGGTGAAAATACAGGTTCACGATCTATTAGACAAAGGATTGGTCAGAGAAAGTTTGATTTCATGTGTAGTGCCAACTGTACTAAGTCCAAATAAGGATGGAGGATGAAGAATGTATACCGACTCAAGGGCCATAAATGAAATCACCATCAGATACATATTTCCATTACCAAGGATGGATGACTTGATGGATTGCTTAATTCGAGCCAACTATTTTTCAAAAATAGATTTGAAAACTGGATATCACTAGATCAGGATGAGAGAAGGTGATGAGTGGAAAACCACATTCAAGAGGAATGAGGGGTTATATAAGTGGCTTGTTATGTCGGTTTTCTTAACAAATGCCCCAAGCACTTTTATGAGACTGATGAATGAAGTATTAAAGGATTTCATTGGTAAGTTTGTGATTATGTATCTAGATGATATACCGGTGTTTAGAAAGAGTAAGGAGGAACACTTGAAACATTTAGAATTAGTGATGAGGAGGCTGCAGCAAGAGAAGTAGTTAATCAATTTGAAAAAGTCCTCTTTCATGAAGAGAGAGATTATATATTTGGGTTTTTTAATTTCTTCAAATGAGTTGAAGATGGATCTTAAAAAGGTGAATGAAATTAAAGAATGGTTGTCACCAAAGGATATCATTGAGGCAAGAATATTCCATGGGTTAGAAAGTTTTTATCAGAAGTTCATCAGGAATTTTAGCGGGATTAGTGCTCAGATGATGGATACGGTAAAGAAAAGACACAAGTATTTCAAATGGACAGAAGAGCCTGAGAGGAGATTCAACATATTGAAGGAGATGATAACTGAATGACCGATTCTGGTTCTACTAGATTTCGTTTCAGGTAAGATGTGATGTGAGGTGAATTGAAATTGGAGCATTCTTAAGCCAGGACAACAAGCCTGTTGCATATTTCAGTGAGAAGTTGAATGAAGCTAAAAAAAAGTACCCAACATATGACAAAGAGTTATATGCCATAATCCAATCATTGAAGAAATGGAGGCATTATCTCATACCGAAGGATTTTGTTTTGTATAGCGGCAATGACGCTTTGCAATTCATAATTGGACAAGAGAAGATAAACTAGAAACATCTTAAGTTGATACATTTTAAGAAAGATTTCACTTTTTTCATTAAACATATTTCTGGAAATGCTAACAAAGTTTTTGATGCATTGAGCAGGAGGATTTTAATTTTGTAGGAATTTCAAATCAAAACCTTGGGGTTCGATCACCTTAAGGAAATGTATCACAATGATCCAGATTTTGGAGAAACATATGAAGCATGTGAGAATCCTGTGCTCAGAGACAGAAGCTCCTGGGTCGAATATCTGATTCAAGATGGGTTTTTTTTCAAAGGGTGTCAATTATGCATACCAATATGCTCAATAAGGGGGGATTTCCTGAAGGAAAAGCATAGTGAAGGTCTAGTTGGACACTTCATCCATGACAAAACATTTTCTCAAGTAGTGAGTTCATATTATTGGCCAGGTATGAGAGAAGAGGTAAAGATATTTTTGAACAATTGTAATATTTGTAAGTACAGCAAGGGGAAGAAACAAAACACTAGATTATATCATCCATTTGCTATTCCAGAGAGGCCTTGGGATGTAATAAGCATGGATTTTGTATTGGGATTTCCATGAACACAAAGAGGAAGTGATTCCATATTTGTGGTGGTCGATAGATTTTAAAAAATGGCACACTTTATCCCATGCCAGAAGACTAGTGATGCAACGCATGTTGAAAACCTATTTTTCAAAGAGATTGTGAGACTCCATGGATTTCCCAGGTGTATAGTTTCAGATAGAGTTATTAAATTTATTGGTCATTTCTAAAGGATGTTGTGGAAAATGTTGGGGACAAAACTATCCTTTAGTTATTCATATCATCCATAGATATATGGATAGACCAAGGTGGTGAATAGAAGCCTAGGAGATTTGCTGAGGATTTTGGTCACTGAACACCATAGTCAGTGGGACCAGATTCTAGCACAAGTCAAGTTTGCATATAATGACTCAGTGAGCAGGAGCACTAGAAAAAGTCCATTTCAAATTGTGGATAGAATGAATCCAAAGGGAGTTTTTAAATTAAGAGATATGAAGCAAGGTGGGTTCGGAAGCACGAGAGCCAAAGATTTCGCTACAGAAATGCAGAAACTTCAAAATCAAATTAGGGAGAAGTTGAATGAAGCTAAACAAAAGTACTCCACATATGACAAAGAGTTATATGCCATAATCCAATCATTGAAGAAATGGAGGCATTATCTCGTACCGAAGGAGTTTGTTTTGTATAATGACAATCACGCATTGCAATTCATAACTATACAAGAGAAGTTAAACTAGAAACATGTTAAGTGGATACATTTTATGCAAAATTTCAATTTTTTCATTAAACATATTTCTGGAAATGCTAACAAAGTTGTTGATGCATTGAGTAGGAGGATTTTAATTTTGCAGGAATTTCAAATCAAAACCTTAGGGTTCGATCACCTTAAGGAAATGTATCACAGTGATCCATATTTTGGAGAAGCATATGATGCATGTGTGAATCCTGTGCTCAGAGACAAAATCTCGTGGGTCGAATATTTGATTCAGGATGGGTTTTTTTTCAAAGGGTGTCAATTATGCATACCAATATGCTCAATAAGGGAGGAGTTATTGAAGGAAAAGCATAGTGGAGGTCTAGTTGGACACTTCAGCCATGACAAAACATGTTCTCAAGTAGCGAGTTCATATTATTGGCCAGGTATGAGAGAAGAGGTAAAGATATTTGTGAACAATTGTAATATTTCCAAGTACGCCAAGGGGAATAAACAAAACACTGGATTATATCATCCATTTTCTATTCCAGAGAGGCCTTGGGATGTAATAAGCATGGATTTTGTATTGGGATTTCCATGAACACAAAGAGGAAGTGATTCCACATTTGTGGTGGTGGATAGATTTTAAAAAATGGCACACTTTATCCCATGCCAGAAGACTAGTGATGCAACGCATGTTGCAAACCTATTTTTCAAAGAGATTGTGAGGCTCCATGGATTTCCCAGGTGTATAGTTTCAGATAGAGTTATTAAATTTATTGGTCATTTCTGGAGGATGTTGTGGAAAATGTTGGGGACAAAACTATCCTTTAGTTCTTCATATCATCCATAGGTAGATGGACAGACCAAGGTGGTGAATAGAAGCCTAGGAGATTTGTTGAGGATTTTGGTCACTGAACACAATAGTCAGTGGGACCAGATTCTAGCACAAGTCAAGTTTGCATATAATGACTCAGTGAGCAGGAGCACTGGAAAATGTCCATTTCAAATCGTGGATAGAATGAATCCAAGGGGAGTTTTTAAATTAAGAGATATGAAGCAAGGTGGGTTCAGAAGCACGAGAGCCAGATATTTCGCTAGAGAAATGCAGGAAATTCCCAATCAAATTAGGGAGAAGTTGAAAAAGACCAATAGTGAGTATAAGCATAGAGTTGATCAACACATGAGAAATCTTGAATTTGAAGTTGGAGATCAAGTTCTAGCACATCTGAGAAAGGAAATATTCCTGAGGGGAACATATAATAATCTAAAGTTGAAAAAGATAGGGCCATGTAAAATATTGAGGATATTTGGAGAGAATACTTATGAGTTAGAGTTGCTAGAAGATGTGGGTATATCACCCATATTCAACATTTCATACATGTATCTTTATAGGGAAATAAAACCAAAGGGGGTGAAGATCAAAGGAAGATTTAGTGGGTGAAAAAGACTCCTGTAGCAGAGAAGCTGGAGATGGAAAAGATCATAGATACGTAATTTGGTAAGAAGACCAGAAGGAAGATGTATTTTGAATACTTGGCGAAATGGAAAGGATGACTAGCAGGAGATGCCAGTTGGGTTGGTGAAGAAGATATCTAGAAGCATGGAAGATCGGTGCAAGAACTCATGTACAGGAGTCCATGAATTTTTCATCCAAGGGAGTATGATGCAAGAGCATCACCAGCGAAGCCTAAGCATGGAGGACAGTTGGGTGCACTAGTGCACATTTTGAAATATTTTGAATTTCAAATTGATTAATGTATAAATGCAATATCTGAAAAAATATTTTTGAGTTATGAATGTCTTTAAATGTTTGAAGTTTGAGCCATCATGGAAGTCGATCGAGGAATGTATTTCATTTTATGGATCGTATCGTAGTACAGATTTGGGGCTTGTGCTCTTATCTGTATGACACAATATTTATTGTAAGGGGCATTAAGTAGTTGATAGATTTTAATTCCATTTAAGGTATTGTAGAGTAGTTGGAGGGAATGCTCAAAGAGTGCCTCTTTGTATAAATCTTTGTAATATTTCCCAGAGAGGGTTGTTGTATGTTGTTTTTAAGTTGTCAATTGTTATTGATAGTTGTGGTAGTGACTAAATCTCATGAGTAGATTTCCATTGTAAGATAAGAGATGAGGGATACAAAGAAACATTGTGTGAATGTATGTAAGTTTCAGTTGGATGAATATAACAGAGAACATTTTCCCAAATGTGTGCATGGATATGTGTCTATCTAAATGAATGGTAGAATCTTTGTTATTTTTCTAAATTATCTATTATTTATGTTCTTAGTTTCATGATTTCATTTTCTTTGTTGAATGAATGAGTCGTTGTGAGGAGGAGATAAGTTTCAATGTTTTCTTTCCATTGAGAGAGTGCAAGGTGTGGATAGCGTTCGTATGGGGTGCGTGACTGAGTCTATTTTGACTTGAAATCTCATAAGAGATATCAAAACTTATACGTATGCAAGGAGTGCATCAATGTCCATAAGGAGTGCATGATGGATTTTTCAGACTAGAAATATCAAGAAGGATAGTGTGATTCAATCATGAGGGATAGAAGGAGTTGGAGAACAGTTGCAAGGAGTGTGAAATATTTCTCAGAGGAAGCGAGTGTTGATGAAAGTTTGTTGCAAAGTTTTCACAGGCTAGGAAAATTCAACTAAGGGTCGAAGAGATTGTTCAGGGGAACAAATCATAGAAGGAAAGCTCAGGAGGAAGAGAGACAGAAATATTCAAGGGGAGAAGTCCTTGGAGTCTGCAATGAATGTCAGTGAATAAGATTTGTTCTTAGAAGGGGAAGAATGATTCCAGACTGTTAAATCTGGTGAAGTTGCAAGGAGGAGAATCAAGGAGTGGCTTGACACTTCAGAGTCTGATAAGTTGGAAAATTGGCAAAACCAATATCACAAGGTCTGAATTCACGATTCAATCTCAACTATTGATCATAAGAGAGGACGTGGTGATGGTAACCAAGAGTTTATAAATTGGGAGAGCGAAGATCATAAGTGAAATTCCTAGAGTTTCGCGGGGTCACAAAGTCCAAGATCGAAAAGGAGGTAGACCCACAGTCATGACCGTGGTAATTTTCGGGAGAGCCTATCTGTATGGGTACAGTAGTTCGAGTGTCACAAGAACTCAAGGAGTCACTCCGACTTAGAGATTCAAATGATCCAAGACTAGGAGGTGAAGCAATCCCTTTGGAGGGAAGGGGGTTTGCGTGAACTTATCTTTTAATTGAAGTACACCAACTGCATGCAGAAATTCCACGAACCTCCTAGCCTGAGACCACACTACTCATCACTCTCAGTAGTGGGTCACCCCCGAGCTAAGACTAAACTCCACCGAGAAAGGGATTCCTAAGCTAGGAAGGGACAACATGAAGTTTCACAGTACAAATTGAATGATTTCCTCCAAGGAGCCACTTACACCCACAACTCATAGAATCTCATTCCCCATATGTTTGTCCCACCCAAGGAGTGTACACCTTCACTATCACATGATCCATCGGTTGATAAACCTTCCTTTCCTTGGAATTCAACAACAGACCGGATCAGGAATTCCCAGAGATCTGTAGCTGCTATTGGACTCCCTCAAGAATAACTCACTTCCTCAACACACTCTCTCACTTGGAGAGAGTTTCTCACAGGCATGACAACTTTATTCTTCTATCAATAGGCCTGACAACCTACTTCTTCACTTCCACTCCTCAACACACGGGCATGGTGATGGTAGCAAAAGAAACTAGGTGTCGATAATGGTACTAACATGACAAAACATAGGAAACCCACATGATACATGTGTCGCAATGGTATCAAATTAGGTTTTTTGCAGAGGTTTGGGGTCTTGGCATTTAAAAATGGTGGACTACATTACTACCTACTTGTTTAGTTCATCCGTGATTCGAGGTAATGGATGGCCAGCATGGTCTGAAATCATGAGAGTGGAAAGCAGGGTGAGAATGGTTCAAATGCTCAACATGGTGAGAATGGTGAGAATTCCCCCCCATAAATATGCATGCATTTTGTATGACACTTGGCTCTCCAGGAGCATGTTACCCCACTTGGAACTTGTTCCCCTCCCTAAAGGAACTTAGGATAATTTAATATCCTCTTTAAATATTTTCAAAATAATAATATATTATTCTACTAGGATCTTAAGCTTAAGCTCTTAGGCTCTACTCTTAGCCTCCTCCCTTGCCCAAAATAGTTGAGTTTAGTCCCCCATACACTTTATTCGTGGTCGGTCTACATGCAACAATGTTGTTATATTAAATATATGAATTTTTACATGTACAAAGAAGGCTCTTGGCCTTTAACACCTAGGCTCTTGGCCTAATCAACGCATAAGCCTACCAGCTTATAAATACTCAGCTCACCATCCTACAAAACATGTTACATTCGTAATTACAACCGAGGCTCATCCTTGGGGTATTACATTTTAACATTGAGTAAATAGATAGCCCAAACCATTTTCATTTGTACATTCCAAATTTGTAAAACAAATAATAGGTTTTTAGTATTTTTTTAAGTACAATTGCTCTTTTTGACACTCCAAATCATTTGTTATTTATTTATTTATTGAATGAATCATTCACCAACATATCACATCAATTTTACTGATGGTGTTATTCCATGGAATCAAAATATATCCTTTGGAACTTCGAATATTTACTGACCTTCACACATGTTGTTTCACTCAAGTAGCATATGCTTAGGAACAACAATGAATAACCAAGCAGTGTATGTTGTTGTGATTGGACTATTGGATAACTCCACCCAACTCCATATGTGACACCTTGGAGTATTTGCATATTCCTCCCTTTTCATCTTGCAATTAAATAATGTTTACCATTTCTATGATCCCTACATGTTTAGAAAATACCTTCAAGTAAAAATTATGTTAAAGGAATGTTAAATCCATAACATTCATACATATCCCTAGAAGTACAAATCTATTTGTGGAGAACATTGAAAATGAAATTTTAAACTGACATCTGGGTGAATTCATGAAGGAGGGTAACACTTTCATGACAATCGACTCTCCAAAATAGTTTTTGCGATTTCATACATGTTTGGCATTTGTTGTGTGGGCGGACATCGTTCCTGTTTGGTGTTTGTTGTGCAGACAGACAACGTTCCTATTTGGTGTTTGGTATGCATGCGATCAACGTTCCTGTTTGGTGTTTGTTGTGCGGTTAGACAACGTTTGGTGTGTAGACAATGTCTGGTGTTTTTGCGAGGCGTATGGTTTTTGGTGTGCAAGCATACAACATTCATATTTGGGGTTTTTTGTTTGCTACGAGCGGATGGGTGGTGTTTGCTGCGGACAGACGATGTTGTGGACATCGGAGCAGTGGGCGGGCAGACGTTGGAGAAGCACGAGTTCATTCTAGGTATGTTTAGATTAGGATATTTTGAATTATAGCTTAGAATTTAGAATTTTAAATTAGGATTTAAAAAAAAAATAGATTGTTGACACGGACTTATTCGTCCTTGTCCATGTACAGTCATAGGCCTAAATTCGGGCTTGTACCTGTACATGGACAGGGTCGAATATGGCCCTGTCCATTATGTTTAAATATGTTTAAATTTTAGATTTTTAAACATGTTTAAAATCTATTTAAATATGTTTAAATTTTAGATTTTTAAACAAGGCCGAATTTTAAATTTTTAAACAGGGTCGAATTTCAAATATGTTAAAATTTTAAATTTTTAGAAAATTTAAATTTTTAGTTAAAAATTTGAGTTTAGAATTTTTTTTTATAACGTTAAAAGCGCCTTATTCGGCCCTTTCCATCTAGAAGTTAGAATTTATAAGTTAGAAGTTATTTTAGAATTTTAGAATTTAAATTTTAAATTTCTATTTCGGGCTTAAATTTTAAATTTCTATTTAAATTTTAGAATTTAGAAGTTAATTTTCTATTGTTGATAGGGCCTTATTTGACCCTGTCCATGTACAGTGACAGGCCCGAATTCGGGCTTGTACCTGTACATGCATAGGGTCGAATATGGCTCTATCCCTTATGTTTAAATATGTTTAATTTTTAAATTTTAAACATGTTTCAAATATGTTTAAACAAGGCTGAATTTTAAATTTTTAAACAAGGTTGAATTTTAAATTTTTAAACATGGCCGAATTTAAAATTTTTAAACTGGGTTGAATTTCAAATATGTTTAAATGTTAAATTTTTAGAAAATTTAAATTTTTAGTTGAAAATTTGAGTTTAGAATGTTGACAGGGCCTTATTCGACCCTGTCCATGTACAGGGACATGCCCGAATTCAGACCTGTCCTTGTCCATGGACAAGGACGAATATAACCCTATCCATGTATAGGGACATGCCTGAATTCGGGCATGTCAATGTACATGGACAGGGCCATATTCGGCCATGTCCATGTAGTACCTCAAGTAGCAACATAAGTAGATATAGAACCAGTAAAAAAGGCCCAGTTCCATAGGAAATCCATAAAACTGCTAAGAAAATAGACAGAGTTGTAAAAAATAGACATAGACCTGAAGAGACTATAAACTTTAGGGCAAGACAAAGACTAGCTATTATAACTATAAACAGTGAGGCCAAGGGCTAAGCATGACGGCTACAGGGCCACCACTGCCCTAAATAGTGCCCAAACTGAACAAAAGTAGACTCTGACAACAACTATAAAGAAACATCACCATAAAGGACCTAGTACATATCATAATATTTAACAGGCCTAACAAAAAGATTGAAATACAAAAATATGTCTATAGTAGTTGCTGCAATAGGAGAAAAATAAGTACAAGGTTGACAAAAACTCCACTTCTCTGCTAATAGTATTGCTAATTTAAATTTTTATCTAAAAATTACAATCATGGAAACAATAGGGATAAATGAAGTGTATAGAACCATAAAACAAAGTTGTTGTAATCATACCAGCTAAATGTATAGGGTTGAACATGATAAAGTAATGAGCTAATATGATATGAGACCACAACAAGCCCTATGAACAAACTGAATTACACTACATTCTTTGTTGAGAAGTAATTCCATCATATTCGTTCATAATGACATTGATATTGCAATTTTATTGATTAGGGTCCTACTCCTAGTATAGGATATGAATAAGACCTATATTGGTTGTGCTCATATGTTACATGTATTCACTTCTTATACCTTTTCATATTTATGGGATTGGCTCTAACTTAGTACTAATACAAATACAACAACATCCTTTACATTCAACTTATGATAATCTACTTTATGCATCTATATGATCTCAACATAATACAGGGTTATGACTCATACAAGAAGATTTGTTCATGTTCGATGATGTGTTTTTGATATTTTGTTATAACTAAGAGTTTTACATATCTAAACTGATGTGTATTTCTGATCTTTGTTGGATTTGTTGTCATTTTATGAAAAATGACAGAATTAACAGAATTAAATTTGAATTAAATATGACAGAAATAGAACATAATTAATTCTGTTAATTTTGTTCATGATTGGTATGTTAATTTTGTTCATGGTTGGTATGTTATTTTCATAAGCATTTTGTCTTGTTTTTTTATCCAAATAGTAAATTAAATCTTAATTATAAAACAAAACATTACATATCATTGATTTTAGAAACTATGGTATGATCTATTGTGACAAATTTTTATAGTGTAATATATATGACACTTAACAAGTCCTTTCCATATGTCCATATATAAAGGACACACACCTATATATGACTTTGTGACATCTATAAGAATGAATATAGGAATGTATTAACATCTTCATGTGATCATATTTGTTATCCTATTTATAAATAGTTCTAGGTAAATGAAACATAGTATAATTATTAAAATGGGTATATAAATATAATGTTAATGAAGAAATGTTATAAAGTGAAATTATTAAAGTTTTAAAATTTCAAACTAATTCAATATAAAGAAGGTAAATTTTCATCAATTTTGTGACAATTAAGACTCACTCAATTGCCTCTTCTTCAAAATATATATCCCATTAAAACTCACATTACTATGTTTACAATAGGCTATGATGCACTTACATTTGAAATTATTATCATGATTTCTCTCAATCTAGATTTCTAACTCCAACAAAGCCTCCCAATATTTCATTTGCTCCATTTGCTCCACATCATCATAATATAACTTAATATTGAAGACAATTTAAAAATTACTTATAGTGATGACCAAAATTATTGAATGCTTATCTTATTGATGATATTTATATTCATATAATATTACTTCACACATATTGACCAAAGTTATTGAATTCTTATCTTATTGATGATATTTATATTCATATAATATAACTTCAAATTGACGACTTATTAGTTAATTCATTAATAACGTAGACATTAGTAACTAATGTGCTTATTGAACCATAATATTGTATGTGTGTTGGATATTTATGCATATCTAGCACACACATATCCCACACATACACAATAAAAACAAGTGATGTTCCTAATGCATATTTTTAAAATGTTCACAACCAATCATGTATACAGATAAATAAAGTAAATCAAACTTAAAAAAAATCCTCATTACAGAAAGAGTAATAATTCAACATTCATCCATATTTAGAATTGAATTATTATAATTTAAACATGGTAGGAACTATGTGAGGAAACAAGGAATCACATATCGAATCCCAAATGTGATCCTCAATTGACTTGGAATCTCCCAGGTCCTTTTAAACCCTTAATTCCATCTCGCATCTCCCATACCATCGTTGTTTTGAATTGATTTCCCTTGGTGAACCCAACTTCTGATTTTAATGACTTCTATGTGTGGATTTTATTGATTATTATGAAAAGATTTTGGTTTTATCTTCTGTCACTTATCCCTTTAGTCATCAATCCATGCCTGAGTAGTCGGACAGGAGCCGAATCAATGATCGTCACTTCGGTGTTTAAAGACCTATAGATTCAAATGCCCTACTTTTCTGTGCATGGATAATAAGTGAACGATAAGAATTTTCCATGTTTTCTATGGACCCCTTACTTATCTTTGAGTTGATTGATTCATGTTTGAATCTCTACTCTTTGTGCCTTCTTATGAACGAGTACCTATGTGGCTTGACTGATTAAAACTTCAATTTATATCTTCATTTTTAATTGCTTGAACTTGGGTACATCTATGCATTTTTATTGATAGACTATGTATTGTGAATGATAAACCTCTGAGTTGAATGATAGTCCCTTGGTGAACCAAAATTCTAATTTTAATGACTTCTTTGTGTGGGTTTTATTGATTATTATGAAAAGTTTTTTTTTTACCTTTCGTCCCTTATCCCTTTAGTCATCAGTTTGTCCCTAAGCAGTTGGCCAAGAGCCAAACCGACGGTCGTCACTTTAGTGTTTAAAGAACTATAGATTCAAATGCCCTTCTTTTATGTGCATGGGTGATGAGTGAAGGATAAGAATTTTCTTTGTTGTCTATCCCTTATTTATCTATGAGTTGATTGATTCATGGTTGAATGTTTAGTCTTTGCACCTACTTGTGTAAATTTGGTTTCTCCTTGAAATTCTTTCGATCAATATTTAATTTAATATTCTTGGATTTTTAGTCAGTAACTGAATGAATTTCACTTTTTTCAGTCTCTTTATATGGCTTCTCTACCAAATTCAACACTCACTCTTGATATGGCTTCTCTTCCATACCATAAACTCTTATCATTGTAAACTCCTCAAAAAGGAATCAGCCTCCCACTTTGGTGGTCTTTTCCAATTGTAGTGACCCTTTGACTAAAGGAATAATTATAATGAATAGTTCATTTTGGATAATAAAGTCTAATATATACATAAAAGAGTCTTATATGGGAACTAATTATTATACTCATTTATTATAACTTCATATAATATTTATAGATAGGAACTAATTATTATCTTATTGATGATATTTATATTCATATAATATAACTTCAAATTGACAACTTATTAATTAATCCATTAATAACCTAGACATTAGTAACTAATGTGTTTATTGAACCATAATATTGTATGTGTGTTGGATATTTAGGCATAGCTAGCACGCACATATCCCACATGTAGACGATAATAACAAGGGATGTTCCTAATGTAATTTTTAAAATGCTAACAAGTAATCATGAATACAAATAAATAAAGTAAATCAAACTTCAAATAATCCTCATTAAATAAATAATATGAATTCAACATTCATCCATCGTTAAAATTGAATTATTATAATTTAAACACGGTAGGAACTATGTGAGGAAACAAGGAATGGCATATTGAGTCCGAAATTTGATCCTCAATTGACTTTGAAAAAACCCTTAATTCCATCTCACATCTCCCATCCCTTCCTTTGTTGAAATATGTTGGAGTTTTGATTATATTGAACTTACTCTAGATATAATCCAAATGTTAAATCTTCAAAGCTTTTGACCTAATATCTCTAGTAGACAACTAGTATTAGTCATCAGACATCTAGGGGATTGTGGATAGAATGACACTCCCACAACACGAGGGGAGTGTGGATATATATATAAATTACCCTTTAGAACCATTAATTTTGTGACAATTAACACTCACTCAATTGCATCTTCTTCAAAATATATACGTCATTAAAAATCACATCACTATTTGTAGAAATAGGCTTCATTACCACCATAAATTTTTTGACAATTAAGAATCACTCAAAATCATATTCTTTTTTATATATATCCCATTAAAACTCACATTACTATGTTTAAACTAGTTTGTGATGCACTTACATTTGAAATTATTGTCATGATTACTCTTAATCCCATGTTGATGTTATTAGTGGGTGTGTGAGGTTATGAAGATTAAACTCTTTGTTTTGGGGATTCTAATGCATTGCATTATATGTGGTCTTAGTGGATCGAACCATAGGGAACTTTTAAGGAATCTTTTTTTTGTTTGTTAATTTGTGCAGGACCTGCGATTAACCTGTGGCTTGAGAAATCGCGACTCAGGGGCATCTAAGCCGTCAAAATCACCCGGGGATCGCACCCGGCCTGAGCCACACCAACCCTTAACATGGTTGGATTTTTTGTCCCCGCAGGTTTCGAACCGGTGACTTTAACATAACGGAGTGGCTTAACAACACACTCCATCACCGACTGTCCTACACCTCGGGGACAACTTTTAAGGAATCTTAAATAAATTTTCTAATACGTTTTTTTTAGTGGATCCAACCATAGGGAACTTTTAATGAATCTTAAAGAAATGTTACAAGGAATATATATGTGGTCTTAGTGGATTGAACCATGTTCAAAGAATATGCACATGCTATTGAGTTAATTTTGGGTAGTTATCCACTCAATGTAGAAATCCTTGTTCTTTAAATCCCTTAGTTTATAGTACAATTAGGTCCCTTTATGGAACTTTAGGTGACCATAAAGTATTTCACAGTTATGTATTTAGGTCAACCATATCCACAACTATCCAACAATTTGTCCTTAAATATCTCAAGTGATCCAACTATATAATATAACATCTGCACAATTCATATGTTATATAATATAACATTATCCAATATGTTATCAGATAAGAGTGCACCACTTAGTAGAGAAAGATTTCTTATGTGCCAAGATTAAAGGCATAACAAGTTGTTGTGCACCAGTTGATAAAGATTTCTTATGTTATTAGTGGGTGTGTGAGGTTATGAAGATTAAACTCTTTCTTTTGAGGATTCTAATGCATTGCATTATATGTGGTTTTTGTGGATCCAACCATAGAGAATTTTTAAGGAATCTTAAAGAAATGTTCTAATACATTTTTTTACTGGATCCAACCATAGGTAACTTTTAATGAATCCCCTTGCTTGTTGTTTTTTTGAATTGATTTCCCTTGGGGGATCCAAATTTTGATTCAATCACTTCTATGTGTGTATTTTATTGATTATTATGAAAATATTGTGGTTTTATATTCTTCCCCTTATCTCTTTAGTCATCATTCTATGCCTGAGAAGTCGGCCAAGAGCCGAATAGACGGTTGTCACTTCAGTGTTTAAAGACCTAGAGATTCAAATGCCCTGTTTTTCTATGCTTGGATGATGAGTGAAGGATAAGAATTTTCCCTGCTATCTATCCATTACTTATCTTTGAGTTGATTCATTCATGGGTGAATTTTTAGTCATTGTGTCTTCTTATGAATGCATACATTTGTGGCTTGATTTATTAAAACTTTGATTTCTCTCTGCATTTTTAATTGCTTGAACTTCGGTACATCTTTGCATTTTTATTGATAAACTCTGCATTGTGGATAGATATTGAGGAGAGATGTCGACACAAGATTCTCTAAAAATTCCTCGCAAACGCTCTACGTTATCTCAAGAAGGAAGAACAAGAACTCCTTCTTCGACTGAGACTCTGACTGACCAACAAAAATCTTGTCAAAGGAGATTTTCAAATGCTTCTGTGAATAGGTAAACTATAGAACCTACTCAAGAAAGTGCTATGGATGCAGCCTTCTTAGATAGGTTGTGCATTAATACTCCTACACATGAGAATGTAGGGAATACCTATAGACAAGAGAATATTTCTGGTAATTTTATTTGATATTGTTTAATTTTGTTGTATTTTTTTGTATTTAAATTTATGTGGTTAAATATTGAAATTACCTTCAATTGTGTGTGTAGACAATCATTTTAGAGAAAGAGACAACAATGAAAGAGAGAGTGGTTTTCACGAAGATTCAAATGTTGGTGCAGAGGGTGAAGGTATATTTAGGAGGATGTGTTATCAAGAAACATAATATTACACACCTACGTCCACCTATCCTTCAGATGTTGGTGATGAACTTCCCTAGGAAGGGATTACTAAAGAAATGATGCTTGAGCGATGCTCAAGTGTTAAAAGGAGGTTGGAAAATGATTTGGTGGTATGGGAACTCCCTCAGGAGAGTAAACAAAGCTTGCAAATTGTTTTGAATTCATTGGAAAACTTTATGGATGCATATCAGAAGATGGGGCCAACCACTAACAGTTTTTTCGATTTAATGAGGCAAATAAGGTCAGAGGTTATGGGCCCTCATAAATGGGAGGTAGTAAAAAATAGAGTTTCAAAAGAAGATGCCATTTCGATGTTCAATTTCAAAGAGGGCCCAAAGAGGAAGATGTTGAACGTGCAATATTTTAAGCACCTTGACATTGCAGGACATCTGTATAACAGTGTTTTGGTGGCATATGGGAAATTGTCATGGAATGATGAGGTTCCACACTATTTTGCAAGACACTTTCTTGAAGAGTTTTTCTTGCACATGCATCCTGATTATACTAGTCTATTATCCAAATATTATGGGGCTGGTAAAGGACTTACATATGATCGCAAAGAGGAATATCAAAGTGCAACATTGTTGAGGCCTCCACAACCTTTAGTGCCTCACCCAATAGGGGAATTTTCTTCACTTTCAGAGTTGTAGGCTACATCAAATGTTGGCAAAGAGGCCAATAATGCAATTGGGAAAAATTTGGAAGCGATTTTTTATGGTGTTGATGTTCGCATGAATCGTCCGTGAACGAAAGCCAATTCCCGGACCACATTTGTTTATAAAACAGATGTAGATTTAGATACAATGTCAGCAGGATGTTTTGGAGTATGCAAAATTTTGCTAGGACGGTTGGAAGAAGGTCATTCAGAATGATGACCCGAACTGCAAATTGCTATGTGTTCTAGTTAGGAAATTATTGATGCATTTTATGATAGTTTACTTCTAAATCTAGATTTAGATATCATTATATCTATAGAAATAATCGAGTTTTTATTTCTATTAATTGCAGTTTGGAAATATGTTAAATGAATCTCCATTAGATAGGAGACTTGATTTGACAAGTTTAAATTTGGATAGGTTGAATCAGGTATGTGTTTTCTAATAGGTGTTCAATCTCCACTATTTTGAATAAGAGATCACCAACATTTATAATTTTGTATAATTGTGAACACATTGAATCCTAGATTTAGTTCTTAGTTATGTTGTTCATAGATCCCTATTCCATCTCCTACTACTTGGGAAGGCTTGTCTCAATTCTCATTGGGAAAGTTTGAAGAGGGTGGGAGTTCATAGGTATCATTTAATGTCTTAAAATCATTTAAATTTAATGTGTTAAAATCATTTAAATTTAACTATTTAAATTTTCAAATTTGAAATGTGTTATATAGGCTAATGTGGATGTTAAGGTCCTAACCCGCACATAGGTAGATCAATGTATTCGGATGTAATAAAGGTCAATATTAATAAGACCTTTCAATACAATAGAATAAGGCGGATGTAAGAAGACCTAATAGAAGCTTCTGCTTCTAGAAGGATCTTCCTCTAGATGCTTCTTTTTAGTATAAATAGGAGTCGAGGGTATGAGAACCCTAGCTTGGATATTATTGTAACAGAGAGCTACTCGATTGGAGGTTGCCCCCTCGAAGAGGCCTGTGAACATTGCTATCTGATTCAAAGTGCTATTTCTATTGTTATTTCGTATATCATTTCTGTGTATTGTGAAGATTATGCTGGATATTTTACTGTTATTCTATCATTTCTAGCATTTCATTTCTGTTCTGCATATTTTATATATCTGGTATCTTGCAAGTGGTATCAGAGCACTTTCCTTGGTAGAAATTGTGGGTATCTTTTTTTCAGGGTAGAGATGTATTTCGGCGTCTTTAAGCCACAGAGATCTGTCGTTACGCGCATAAACCCGCGGTTGAGGGATTCATACATGCAGGAAATGCAAGTGGTTCTTAAGCGCACGTTTGTTGGCCACCCTTGTAACCCCTGTTGGTACCCCTTCAAGTGGTAGCGCATCAGACAACACTTGTGTACGGACCGGCCTAGATTTCCTGAAGCCCTCTGTAGATAAACCTATTGGCCGCCGGACTGCTATAGTGTCACCGAGAACAACACTCGAGAAGATACTCTCCAGTACCTGGGTAGTCGGGTAGTACGACTAAGGGTACGGTCTATCCTCCTTAGTTAGTGCCCTGAGATATTGGGTCGAGTACTACTGTTGGACCCCGCACGTATATCAGAGAGTTATAGCACAAGGCAAACCCTTGTCTGTAGAACCCTTGAATACCTAACCCTTGGGGAACATAAACAACAATATAAACAAATTAAACCGGCGAGATCTATTAACCTGCATCTATATTCGGGTTACTAAGTAAATACTCTCTGGTTCAGAATTTGGGGATTTCAGCACTTCAGCATTCTTCAGAGCACAACATAACCCCGCAGCTGTAAAAAAAAAATATATATATATATATATATCTGGAAATTTTTTCACCATTATTTGAGACTTATTCCAATAGACTCATCTCTTTGCCCTTATCACTTTCATCCATATCATTTTTTTGCAAAAATTTCTGACCCCACCCGCACCCCTTTCAGTCACCCATTTTTCACCATTATTTGAGACCTATTCCATTAGATTCATCTCTTCTCCCTTATCACTTTTATTCATATCACTTTTCTGCAAAAAAATTATGACCCCGCTAGCTCCCTTTTCAGTCACCCGTCCTCATGGCCCATACCCGTAACCAAGAACTA
>ML783177.1:22131-37516 GCA_009831015.1 Picea engelmannii
GAAAACCCAGCAAAACTTCCTTATTATAGATAGCCAATACAATGCCAAGAGATCTCTTAAACTAATGCAGAAGATCCTCTCCCAGATATGCGCCACTCTCTCTCCTTCTTCTCTAACTGTAATTCTGAAACTTGTCTCACAAATGAGCAAGTGAGTTGTGTGTCTAAGTGAGGCGCTAGCCTTCTTATTTATACAAGACTGGCACGTGTGAAGTGTCTCTTCACTGACAGGGCCGACTTCTCCAATTGGGTGGTTATAACCACCTTTTTTATGTTTCGAGGCCTCTTTGATATATTCTAGGGCCGACTTCTTCTTTTGCCTTTTACAATTACAATATGACCAATCCGCAAAAGGGGATTTGGTCCTTTTAAAGTAGCCGACATGATCAATCCACAATGGGGATTGATCCAATGAATAATATATCAAATAATAATAAGAATACACTTTGCAGTTACATTATTTCAACACTCCCCCTGGTAGTCAGGATAAGGGTGATGAAGACAAAGAGAATGTTGTTCTTCATGCAAACAAGGGTAGGAGAGATGGAAGCAAGGACATGAACAAAGTGAAATGCTTTGCATGTCATAAGACTGACCACTATGCAAGCCAATGTCCAAGAGAAGAGAAGAAGAGCAAGGAGACACAAGTAGCAACATCAACATCAAATGAGATCGATGATTTTGCTGAGAAGTTCGAGAAGGAATTTTCTCTAGTGTCTTGTCTTTCAGGCAGTGGTAGTGCAAAGTTTGGGGACATTGGAGCATGGATCGTGGACAGTGGCTTATCTCTGACATGAATGAGGTCAATGTTCCTTGGTGTTTTAGAGACAAACTCAGACTGTCATGTGGGTTTTGGGACTAGTACCATGCATGCAGTGAAGGGGGTTGGATGTGTGAGATTCCAACTAGAGTTAGGAGGATGTTTGGAGGTGGCAGAGGGGTTGTTTGTTCTATAGCTAAAGGTAAGCTTGCTCTCAGTATCAACTTTGAAGGATGAGAGCATGGAGATGTTTTTTAGGCAGTGGTAGTGCAAAGTTTGGGGATAATGGAGCATGGATCGTGGACAATGGCTCGTCTCTTACAAGAATGAGGTCGATGTTCCTTAGTGTTTCAGAGATAGACTCAGACTGTCATGTGGGTTGTGGGACTAGTACCATGCATGCAGTGAAGGGGGTTGGATGTGTGAGATTCCAACTAGAGTCAGGAGGATCTTTGGAGGTGGCAGAGGGGTTGTTTGTTCTGTAGCTAAAGGTAAGTTTGTTCTCAGTATCAACTTTGAAGGATGAGGGATATGGAGTTGTGTTCGAGCATGGATATGTGTTCATATACCTTGGATGCAAAAACAATGCTTGGTGTCAGATAGACGAGGTTATACAGGTTTCTTGGACAACCTTGGTGGCCATCCTAGGCATCGTAGTCTCGTGTTGTCACTCATGGGGGAAATGGGTACTACTCGTGGCTCCTTGAAAGGACTAGCATACCATTGTTGATCATACTTACCACTTTTACATCCTTTATCCTTCCATTCTCCCACCTTTTAGGTAATGTGGTTACATGTACACCAGAAAGGCATGTACCTCATTCTCTTATGATAATAAGGGGTTAAAGGCCAAGATGTAGATTGCAATTGGTTGATAAAAAGAAAGCACTGGGATAATGAGGGCAGTTAAAAGGCATAGTCCATAATTGAGCTCTAACCTTTTGTTAATGGCAATCGCCCCTAGTCCTGATGTGAATAAATGCATTCATCAATTAAAAAAGGACTTGATTATATCCTGGCTAAAAAACAAAGAAAGTGTTATGCTTGAAACCTTTTTAAGGGGACTCACAAATCAAATAAAAAAATAAAGAAGGAAAATAAGGGGTTTGGAATGAAAAGAGCGCAAGGAAAGGTTAACTCTATCACCAAGTGCACCCTTTAAAAAGGAACTCATGAAGGTGAGCCCATACATTGTCTTGCATGTTAATGGCCCCGTGCTTAGGAGTAAACCCCATGACCACCTCACATTCAATACATATCTCTGATGGGTTCTCCTGAGAAATATCTCTTTACTTGGGTATCGACGCACCCAATAGGTTCCTTCAATGGTCCTCCCACACCTAAACTTGCCAAATTGCATAAAGTCTTGAGCGTGTGTGAAGTTTGAAGGGGATACCCACTCAAAGTTGTTCATTTAGATTTTGTATTAATTGATGGCCTACTTTGTTTGCTTCTTAGGACTATTGCCACTTGTGATTGTTGGTTTTACTTGATTCCACTGTTTTGACTGATCTAGGTGCACCTGATATGGTCTTTGGAGGACGTCTTTGTTCTTTCACCCAAGACGATGTGCACTTTGTACATGATACAACACGTGTGATGCAAAGCATTGGGTCATCGAGTGATTGACCTCCTTCAGATACATCCTCTCAAACCTCCTAGACCTTGGATGATGGACATATGAGCTCTCATTTGACATATATGGTCATGATGGCAAGCAGATGGGCATAAATCCCACACCTTGGACAATGCACCACATACCTTATTCAACATTTGATGGAGGACGTTGCACTTGGTTATGCTTGGACACTACTCAAAGAGGTCATGCATGATCATTTCACCTTGGATGCATGCCTTTCCACCTAGGATGTTGAGCTCCTTAATGATGACATCATGTGCTAGGGTTTTCTTGATGATGATGTGCTTGCTTGACATTGAGGTTGTTGAAATATTGTAACTGCAAAGAGTATTCTATTTATTATTGAGTCATTATTAATTAGATCAATCCCCTTTTGTGGATTGATCATGTTGGGCTTTGTAAATGACCAAATCCCCTTTTGTGGATTGGTCAAGCCCTAATTATATCATGTTAATTAAGAAGTCGGCCCCAAGCCTAATTAAAAGTGGTTTTAGCCACTAAGTGAAGAAGTTGGCCCTACCTAGTGAAGAGACACCTCCCTAGTGACTGCTAGCCAACATAAATAAGAGAGGCTAGCGCCTCATTAGTTCACTCACTCAACTCACTCATCTAGTGCGTAAGTTTGAAGGAAGTTGCAGTTGGTAGTTATAGGAAGGAAGAGAGAAGCGTATTGCTCAGTGTTGGATATTCTCTAGTGTTTTGGTTTATTGTCTTGGCATTGTATTGACTATCTATATTAAGGAAGATTTTGCTAGGTTTTCTCCCCTATGAGGGTTTCCTAGGATAAATGTTGTGTATCTTGTGATTGTGTTTCTCTTAGTGATCCTGCATATGCTATTATTGTCTAGTAAATTGAAAAGAAACTTAATAGATGCTCTAAAACTTAACATGGTTTCAGAGCTAAGCTAAAGAGAGCACCTTTCTCTGGATAAACTAAAACGTCACAATTGTCATACAAGAAAATTAGGGCTTTTTGTTGAAGAGGAATTTCATCCTAAAAACTTCTAGGGAAGTGCGCCCTAGTCCAACAAACTCATTGGCAGCTTGAGTGCACTTTTTCAGTGGACAGAACTCTCGGACAATGGAACCCTAGTTTTCATTGGTAGCAGAAAACCAGAAAACCAGAAACCCAAGAAACCAAAACTAATACCAGAAGTACCAGTCCATATTTGCGCAAGCTCAGTTTCAAGGGGCAAAAGTTGGATTTTCAGAAAATTGACTGCACCAGGCTACTCGCCTCAGCCAAGCACACCTCCTGGTGAATTCAGATCTAAATTCCGAGCACTTTCATTTTTTGGGCATTTTCCCAGCTCTAGGTCAAGATGTCTACAATCACGAAGCTTGTTGATAAGTTATAAGGTGTGGATAACTTCCGTGCCTGGAAGTATAGGATTGCACTCATTCTTGAAGAGAATGACCTAGCAAAATTCATCAAAGAAAATGTACCAGAACCCGCAGATGCTACAGCTAAAACAAAGCACCAGATATACATGGTTAGGGCCAAAAGAATCATAGCAGACTCTATCAAAGATCATTTGATCCCTCAAGTGGCATCTAAAGATACCCCAAAAGAAATGTTTGATGCCCTAACCAGATTGTATGAAGGAATAAACATTAACCGAAAGATGAACTTGAGAACTCAACTCAAGAATACAAAGATGCAGAAAGGAGAAATAGTTCATCAATATTTCTCTAGAATCTCTCAATTCAAGGAACAACTAGAAGCAATTGGAGATACCCTAGATGAATATGAACTCATAATGACAACTCTTAATAGTCTCACAAGACCTTGGGATGCATTCATCCAAACCATTTGTGTTAGAAAGGAGAAACTTCAATTTGTCAGTCTTTGGAAAGAATGTGTTCAAGAAGAAGCAAGAGTAGTTAACCGAGAAGCAATACTATTAAGGGATGAAGATCAAGCCCTAGATTCACATGCTAAAGGTGGAAAGAGAAGGTCTCACTGCAAGGAGACCCATCTACATAAGGAGTCTCACTCCCCAAATAGATTTATCCATAAAGAATCTCACCCTCCAAGGAGATTCTAGAAGTTTCAGAAAGGTCAAAGAAGAGAAAAGGATTTCTTATTCTACCAATGTTACCATTGTGACAAGATGGGACATATCGCTAAGAATTGTCCTACTAGAAGAGAAGAATACAAGAAGAGAAACAAAAGGCACCATGCCCATACAGTTGAAGATGAAGAGCCACCCACAAAGATGACTAAAAAAAAGATTGAAGACTATGTCTTAATCTTTGCCCTCTCAGGATTAGTGTCACCTGGTGAGGATACTTGGTTGATAGACAATGGTGCTTCCAAGAACATGACAGGTCAGAGAGACATTCTCTCTAGCCTTAGAGAAAAGAACTTTCCCCAAAAAGTTACACTTGGAGATGATTACCAGTACCCTATCAAAGGAGTGGGAGAGTCCAATTACAAACTTGATTTAGGGACCCCAATGAAGATGAAGGATGTACTATATGTACTAGGTTTGACGAAGAAATTTCTTTCTATCTCAGCTTTAGATAAAAAAGGCTTCAGGGTTTCATTCATAGATGGTGAAGTCCTTATGTGGCCTAAAGGAAAAACCATAGAAGATGCAATTGTTATTGGAACAAAAGAAGGGGGCATGTAAAAATTAAAAGGTCACTCAGATGCAACCTTAATGCACTCCACTGAGAGTCTATGTGAACTTTGACATAGAAGACTAGCTCACATCAACTACAAGGCCTTACCATATGTAAGCAAGGAAGTTACAAGTCTACTAGATTTCAAGGTTGACGATGAAGGTGTGTGCAATGGATGTGCACAAGGAAAGAACATCAAGAATCCTTTCCCGAAGAGTGATAGTAAAGCATAAGGAGTCTTGGAGCTCATCCACTCAGATGTATGTGGCCCAATTCCATCCACCTCTCTTAGTGGGTATGTATATTATGTATCATTTATTGATGACTACTCTCCAAAGACTTGGGTTTACTTCTTGAAATCAAAAGATGAAGTGCTTGGGAAATTCAAGGAATTCGAAGCCTTGATAGAGAATCTCTTTGAAAGAAAAATCAAGATTCTCAGTTCAGATAATGGAGGAGAATACACCTCAAAAGAATTTGTAGGCTTTTGTAGAGATGCCGGGAGTAAGAGGGAGTTCACCACTCCCTACAATCCTAAACAAAATGGTGTAGCATAATGAAACAACAAGACTATAATGGAAGCAGTGAAGACTATGATCCATGATCAAGATCTTCCAATGCACTTATGGGCAGAAGCAACAAGAACAACAGTGTATGTACAAAACAAATTATCCCATAGTGCACTTGGGTTCAAAACCCTCGAAGAAATGTTCTTCGGAAAGAAGCCAGAAGTAAGAAATCTCAAAATATTTGGATGTCCAGTGTTTGTACACATTCTAAAAGAGAAGACAACCAAGTTGGACCCTTCAGGAAAGAAGGGAATATTTGTTGGATATTGTGAGGTCTCTAAGGCCTTCAAAATTTTCATACCAGGTTACCATCATATTGAGATCAGTAGAGATGTAACCTTTGATGAAGATGCAACACTCAAGAAATCAAGGAGATGCCAACTTGAAGAAGTATATGAAGAAGAACCTATAGCTCCCAGAGTTGCAAAACTAGTGAGGGAAGTCATTGTTTCCCTAATGAGGAGACTCTAGAAGATCATGGCATGATAGAATCTCAAGAACCTCCCCAAATGAAAATCTCTCACAAGAGAAAGCCAACTTGGGCGAGGTAACTAATTCAAGATGGAGAGAAGTATGATGCTCCAGAAGGAACCATGAGAAAAGTCAAGAAACCTAAATCATTCTCTAGTTATATGGATTTGATGTGTGATCTCATAGAGAAGGAGCCTACTTTCTTTGAAAGATCCATTCAGAAGAAAGAATGAGCAGATGCCACAACAGAAGAATACCAATCCATTATAAAGAATGATGTGTGGGAAATAGTTCCCAGACTGAAGAGGAAAGATGTGGTATCTTCCAAATGGTTATACAAGATAAAACATGCCGCCGATGGAAGTATTGAGAAATATAAAACAAGGTTTGTAGCTCGTGGATTTTCCCAAAAGGAAGGCATTGATTATGAAGAGATGTTTGCTCCTGTAGCCAGATACACTTTTATTAGAACCATCATATCCCATGCAACTAAGATGAAGTGGAAGTTACACCAGATGGATGTGAAAACAACCTTCTTGAATGGTGTCATTGAAGAATAAGTGTATATAGAACAACCCCAAGGGTTTGAAGTTGAAGACATAAAGACTCATGTCTGTAGGTTGAAGAAGGCTCTGTACGGATTGAAGCAAGCTCCTAGAGCTTGGTATGGAAGAATTGATAGTTTTCTGATGAGTTTGGGCTTTACCAAGAGTAAATCCGACTCTAACCTTTACTTCAAGGTTATGAATGATGAGTCGGTTATATTGTTGTTGTATGTGGATGGATTATTCTTAACTGGAGAAGAACAACTCATCACTGATTGTAAGAAGCTCACTGCAGAATTTGAGATGAAAGACCTAGGACTAATGCACTATTTCTTAGGTCTTGTAGTTTGGCAGAGCCCAGAGAAGATCTTCCTTAACCAAGGGAAGTATGCAGTTGAAATACTGAAGAGTTTTGATATGTTGGAGTGTAAATCCATGAATACACCCATGGAAACAAAGTTGAAGCTCCTGGTTGATACTTCGTTAGAATTGGTTGATGCTCCACTGTACAGACAGATCATTGGATTGTTGATGTATTTGACGAATACCAGGCCAAATATATGTTTTGCTGTGAACACCTTGAGTTAGTATCTAGTAGAGTCCAGACGTGTTCACCTTGTTGTTGCAAAACATGTGATGATATACCTTAAGGGTACGTTGAACTTTTCTCTCTGCTACAATGGAGATCAAGACTTTAGACTGATTGGTTATATCGATTCAGATTGGGCTGGAAGTGTTTATGACAGAAAAAGAAGTTCATGATGTTGTTTCAGTTTGGGGTAATCCATGACTTCATGGCAAAGTAGGAAGCAATCTAGTATTTCTCTCAGCACATCAGAAGTGGAATACATTGTTGCATTTTTTGCCAGTTGTGAAGCCATATGGTTACGTAAATTGTTGACAGGTCTATTTGATCCGGAGATGGAAGCAACCGTGATTCTATGTGATAACCAGAGCTGCATAAAGATGAAAGAGAACCTTGTGTTCCATGACAAGTCGAAGCACATAGAAATCCCGTATCACTACATTCATGATATGGTGCAGAGGGGAGCCATAAATCTCCAATGTGTTGGCACAGATGAGCATGTTGCAGATGTGTTGACCAAGCCTCTGTCTCGTTTAAAGTTTGAGCACTTTCGAGACAAGCTTGGTATAGTCCGAAAGGACCTCCCTTGAAAGGGGGAGTGATGACGATGATACTATGGTATCCTGACCAATAGCGGGTAGCTTAGTTAGGATTTTATATGCTAGGGGACCGATCATCCCTGGACATATCTCAAAGGTCCGGTAAGGACGGTCTGTCAGAGTACCTTTGCATATATATGCTAGCTATGGTCAGTAGTGGTAGCTCCGTTAGGATTTTTATAATCCTAGGGAATCTTATGATTCATGGACAGATCCCAAAGGTCTGGTAAGGGCGGTTTGTCAGAGTACCACGTGGTAGCTCTCTTAGGATTTTACATCCTAGGGAATCTTATGATTCCTGGGCAACTCCTTAGGAACTGTCATGGTACCACAAAATGTTGTTGATACACCTAGCTCATTCTGTTGCCCCATGATGATGATGAGGATGTTGTTACTCCAACGTTCGTGTTGTGATGATGTTGTTGCTCCAGCCTTTGTGTTGTGATGATGATGTTGTTGTTGTCGATGTTATTGATGATGATGATGTATTAGTGTTATACTAATTGATGTTGATGCAGGGGATGATGATGCTACTCCAACTCCATGCTGTGAATGATAATGAGAAAAACCTCCGATGATTTATAGATATGCCAGTCACTGTTCCAGATTCTATTGATGTTGCTTCCCTCTCTCTCTCCTGATGATGTTGTAGAATACCCTTCTTGTTAAAGGGGAGTGTTGAAATATTGTAACTGCAAAGAGTAGTCTATTTATTATTGAGTCATTATTAATTAGATCAATCCCCTTTTGTGGATTGATCATGTTGGCCTTTGTAAATGACCAAATCCCCTTTTGTGGATTGATCATGTTGGGCTTTGTAAATGACCAAATCCCCTTTTGTGGATTGGTCAAACCCTAATTATATCATGCTAATCAAGAAGTCGTCCCCTAGGCCTAATTAAAAGTGGTTTTAGCCATTAAGTGAAGAAGTCGACCTTGCCCAGTGAAGAGACACCTCCCTAGTGCCTGCCAGCGAATATAAATAAGAGAGGGTAGCGCCTCATTAGCTCACTCACTCAGCTCACTCATCTAGTGCACAATTTTGAAGGAAGCTGCAGTTGCCAGTTGCCAGAAGAAGGAAGAGAGAGGCACATTGCTCAGTGTTGGATATTCTCTAGTGTTTTGGTTTATTGTCTTGTCATTGTATTGGTTGTCTATATTAAGGATGTTTTCGTTGGGTTTTCTCCCCCATGAGGATTTCCCATGATAAATGTTGTGTATCTTGTGATTGTGTTCCTCTCAGTGATCATGCATATGCTATTATTGTCTAGTAAATTGAAAAGAAACCTAACAGCTGCTCTAAAACTTAACAGAGGTACCATTCGATGGCTTGATGATATGACATGACCCTTGATGAGGAGACACACCCTCCACCTTGCTTGCACCCCTTGGATGATGAGACATGGCCTTTGGAGGTTTCACAGACCCTCTTGGAGCATGATGCCACCACACATGTGACCTAGGAGGACATTATTATGGTGTATTAGCATGATTATTCGTTGTTAGAGGCTGTTTGAGGTGTCATCCCAACTTGTATCATGGATTATTGCTGATTTAGATCATTATGTGGACATATGTGCTAGGGTTACCTCATATAAAATAGGCTAGCGCTCATTTTGGATCAAACAAAACTCACTCAGTTGTGAGATCACTACTACTTGTTCTTTATCTCTTCTTTTTCGCTATGGATGTCTTATGCACATTTTTGGAGTGGCATGGATGGATGTTTTCTCTTGTTAATGGAGGATTCTTCATGAACTAGGGTTTCTTCAATTTATGTGCCTTGACTAGTAAGTGTTTTCTTTATGTGCATGTGATTTTCATGGTATATTTTGGTGAATTCGCTTTTAGAGGGGTAATAGTTGCATGTTATCATTGCTTTCCTTGAATAATTTGAAACTCTAATGAAGGATTAATAGAGGTTATCCCCTTCCCTTGTTGTATTCATCTTGAATTTATTGAAGCATTTGAGGTTTGTCCTAAGGGTTAGGAGTGGTTATCACATTAAGGTTTTCCTTGGCTAGGGTTTAGTTTTAGGGGTTAGGAGTGGCTATCCCCCTAGGATTTAAAACATAGTTTTCCATCCATTCTCTTTGATAGACGCATGAGAAGATTGGGATGACACCTAGGGTTTATGAGAGGATAAACTTTAATGGATTTTTATTTGAGGTTTGACTTAGGCTTATGAAAGATAATCCTAGGGTCTAAACCTTCACCTTTTCTCTTGTATGTAGCCTCCTTTGAATGCATTGCATTTACTCCATTTTCCCTAAGAAGGAAAACAACACTAGTCTTCATGATTGCAATTGATGATTAAAACCCTAGCATTAGCTAAAGCTCGCCCTTTCTCTCAAGCTACTTGACAACCAAATTACTAACCTCATTTCCATACTAATTCTAACTCAACGCTTGGCAAATTTAGTATATTTATTGTTGTTGTTATAAAAGGTTTGCTACAACCATTAGGGTTTGACTAATTGTTGATAATTTACTTATTATTGGGGTAAAATTAGCTTAGGAATATTGTTTGATAATTGGATATTGATCTCCTCATTGAAGCCTTAATTCTAAGATATAATTGTTTTATTTTTTATTTTTTGTCTGGGTTGATTTCTTGCTACTGTTGCAAAATATACTTTCCTGATATACACTTATTTACTGTTGATGTTTTGGTAGCAGCGAGAGGTATTCCGTCCTGGACAACCTTTTTTAGAGAAGAAAAAGATTCCAGAAGTCAAAGGAAGACCATTGAACAATTGAAGAACACCCTGGAAGAGAAGTCTGCCCACAGGAAAAGAATAAAGTGGAAATGAAATTCCTAGGTAGAGAAGTCGATCGATAGGAACAGATAATGGGAAATACAATTTCCCAGAAGAGAAGTCGGCCCCAACTAAAGTGACTTAAAGACTATAAATAAGGTGACGTCTTGCTCATTTATTCACTCACTCACTCAACTATCTCACTCAAAAAGGAGACACAGTCTGAGGAAAGGAGAAGACACATCTACTGCAATATTCGCGGTTCTTGGTTATTCTTGGTGGTTTTTCTTGTGCACTATCTCTGGGAGAGGTGCGCTATCCTTGTGTGGTGTTGCGGTTGTCTGACCCTGCTAGGGTGTTGAGTCTCAGTTTTGACATTTCTAATGCCCTATATTACCCTCTATCTAAGCCTATTATACCTATGCCATGTGTATCTAATTCACTGTTTCCTCCATAAATACACTCGATGACCTTGTTCACGTGCATAAGAGGTAACTTATGATTAAAGCATGATTTGTTTAGTTCTATTGAGTTAATTCGATTAAATGCTTGATTATGTATGATCCTAATCACTTTGACTCTTAAGCAGCATGATCTAGTACCTAGTCTATTCCGGTACCAAGGCTCCACCTATTCTGGTACCAGCCTGTGCTAATCTGGTACTAGAAATAATTCAAAATTTTGGAAAGATTTTAAAGGAAAATCAGGTACATGGGTTTTGTCCACAATGATGTTTTCATGCGGACATGTGGGTCATAATTCACCCATCTCGCACGTGTGGACCTCCAGCTCAGGGGGAATGATTTTGTCAAAATTATAAAAAGAAACTCAAACTGCCAACTTGTGCCTCGATTTCCGTGCATATGGTATCAGATCTAAAAATTCCAATACATGGGTTTTGTCCAGAATATGACAAATAGAGTAAATTGTGGGCCGTTTTTCAAAATTAGAATTTTTTTTGGAGATATGGGTGGGGGACTAACTCGAATCTGCCCAAATGGTTAAAAAACACAGATTTTTGGGATTTATCCTAAAATTGTAAAAAATGTTTTCTTAGTTTGGGGATTCGGTTTCATCCATTCCTCCATGGATTTTATGTATAAATAAGACCTCATAGGTCTGAGTAGAAGGGAATTATCATGATGTAAGAATTGTTCTTAAAAGAGAATTGTTATGATGTAGAATGGATTCATGAAAAGACTCTTTTTGTAAACATACTTGTTGGAGATTAATGCAAGATTCAATTCAATGATTTTGTCTCTCTTAGAAGTTAACATCTGGTGATCTAAAATCTTCCATGTTGGCATCGGCAAGGGCCACCGATCTAGCTTGGTAAGCTTATTGTAAATTGTTAGTGTAGATTTTCATTTCATGTATTTGTTATTTTGATTTCATGTTATTTTTTTGATTTCACTATTCAAATTTGTTGCAAAGTGTGGTAATGCAGGAACAGTTGGATCTCCATATTTCACCATACATGAGATTTAATGGAGCATCCCACTTGTTAGTTTAGTTGCTCCAGGAGATAGATATTAAGTTCATCTTTTCATTTCATGAGCCTCTAATGAACATATTTGTCACCTAAGAAAGAACCTTTCGATTCACTGTTTGATTGAGAAGTTTTGTTATCATTTTTCTCTTCTAAGTTTGGAGTGGTATTGTTGAAGTGTGCCTAGATTTGTTTGCTTCTTGTTGTTAAGAGTAACAGTTACAGATAACTAATTCAAAGTCCATCTTTCCACTTCATGAGCTTGTAAATGGGCAATGCATTATCTGTGCAAAATATTTTGAGTGCATGATTGCAAGTTTTGCTTTCTAAATTTTTTGAGTGGAGAATGTTATTTGAAAAGTGTGAAAAAGAGTGTTATGTCATTAATTGTTTCTTGATTGAGCTATACTCATCAGACATAGGAACCTATATGTTATCGGAACATATAGTGCATCAACTCTTTTGATTACGAATCCCGGTTGATAATTTATGTTTGGTAATATATTATGCAAATAATTGCACCAACATAGGGTTTGACAAGGAGAAATAGATAAGTTATTGTATCAGGGTTTCTTCATTATTAGTTTTTCTCTTGTGAAGAAGATCTTGTTCATGGTTGGATTGTATTATCAGAAAGAATCTATCTAAGAAAAGTTGGCTAGGTTTTTCCCTATGTTTGAGGTTTTCCCAAGATAAATCTGTGTGTCTCCTTGTGCTTCTTTTATGTTGCTTAGATTTGTCAGTATATGGTTGCTAAATGTTAAAGAAGATCTAAATGTTCTAGTAAATCTATTGCTCTGAAAATTTAAGAAAATATAACCTGGTATCAAAGTTGGTTATCTTTAGAAGAGTTTAACCATTGGAAGGAAGATCACACTTTGGATTTGCTGCAGCACCTTGCCACTGCACAATTTTATTTTTTCAAGCTCGTTGAGAACTCTTTCCAAAATCGTTGGGACTAACTCCACTTCAGAGAAACTCACCTAACCCTAGCGCACATCTTGAAACCCTAGCGTTGACTTTTTAAGGAGGTTGAAATTTTGAGATTTTTCAGGCCTAGGGTTTCTACCAGCGAAAATGATTACCAGTATGAGAGTTGAGGATAGGTTGGATGGAGAAGAAAACTTCAGATCATGGAAGCATAAGATACTACTCATTCTAGAAGAGAATTAGCTCTTGAATCATGTCAAGCAATTTCTCCCAGAAGAAGAAGACACCAAGGTGAAGTATAAGAAGAATGAGATCAAGACCAAGAGGATATTGACAGATTCAATCAAAGACCACTTGATTTCCAATGTATCAGAATTGAAGACACCAAAGGAGTTGTTTGATGCCTTATCAAGATTATATGAAAGAAAGAACACAAACAGAAAGCTAACCCTAAGGCATCAACTCAGAAATGTGATGATGAACAAGTCATATACAATTTCCACCTACTTCATGAGAATTTCACAGATTAAGGACCAACTAGCAGCGACTGGAGATTTAGTGTATGATGCAGAGCTTGTGACTACAACTCTTAATGAATTTCCTTCTTCTTGGGACACATTTGTTCAGAGAATTTGTGCAAGAAGTAAATTGCCCAAATTTGACATGTTATGGACAAATTGTACTCGAGAAGAATCAAGATTGATATCCAAGTCTCAGAAAACCAATGATGAAGAGAACCAAGCTCTTGCTACTCATGTGAAGAAAATGAAAGAAAGGAGGAATAACATTTCAAAGAAAACTAGAATATCAATTCTAGAGCACAAAAATAATGTATCTAAAATTAGATGTTTCACTTGTAAGAAGTTGGGACATTTTTCCTATCAATGTCCTCAAGGGAAAGGAAAGAGAAAACATCATGCACATACAAAAAATATGGAAGAGTCTACATCTCAGAAGAGGAGAAAGAAATCAAAAGATGAAGAATATGTCTTTGTCTCAACTCTCACAGGTACTATCACTCAAGGAAGTGATATTTGGCTAGTAGACAGTGCTGCTTCCAAGCACATGACCGGGTTCATAAGTTATTTTACAAAATTGATAGAGAAGAGTTCATCCCTTTAGGTAGAACTTGGGGATAATTCCAGGCATGTAGTCAGAGGAATAGGAGAAGCCTCCCACCAGCTTGATTCAGGTAATTATATCTCAATAAAAGATGTTTTGTTTGTATAAGGTTTAAAGAAGAATCTTCTTTCTATTTCTTCTTTAGAAGATAAAGGCTTCAGGGTAGATTTTGTGGATGTCCAAGTGCTTCTATGGCCCAAGAGTTCAAGTATAGATTCAACTATTGCGATTGGTGTTTGAGAGGTAGGATTGTATAAATTGAAGGGATAACCAGAACAAGCCCTTGTACACAACAATGTTAGTTGTAGTGAGTTATGGCACCAAAAACTTGTTCACCTAAATTACAGAGCCTTACCGGTTTTGAGCAAGATGGTTATAGGTCTACCATATATCCAGGTAGAGCATGATGGAGTATGCAAAGGATGCACACTTGGAAATAATGCCAAGTGTTATCACTGAAATTTCGTCCGCACATGGTTACAAGAACTCAGCATCGTCAAACAACAATGAAGTCAATCATGGACCTGAATTAATACCAAAGCATTCATAAAAGGGTCAGAAACTATACAAAGTAGTGAAAAATTGAAGGGCGCTATGAAGACATTGGGCGCGTGTGCGCATGCGCGCAACGGGAACGTAGAGCGCGCACACCTGCGCACGATGCACGACTGTTAGCGCAAAAAGCCGTGCACCTTCTAAACAACGCATTTATGAAAGTGGTCGACCTCCCACCCACTTATGGTTCATCTCCCAAGCCGATTTGACCCTCAAATCTGGGCTGGATCCGACTGGTGGGCTGGTCAAAGACCTAAGAATGCCCTAATTGGCCTCTTTTCACACTACAAAGCAGTTAAACAATAACCCAAATGAATGCTATAAAAAGACATGGATGCACCTCATTTTCTCAAGGAATTCAAAGTAATATTATGCTGCCTATATTGTTTTGAGGACTCCATCCTTGGCAAGAGCATATTGGCACCATTACATTGGACAATCCATCTCGACCATTGAGTGGATTTGAAAAGAGTTCTTTCATCATCATTTTCCATTTTTCTTTGTTGTAAGAAGAGCTAGCTAGTGGGGGTCCAAGAGCCCTCCTTTGGAGGAAGAAGGGACTCATAGTCCCCTTTCTTCTTGGTGCTTTGTTTTTGTTAATGTTTTATGCTGATATTATAGTTCTTTGCATTTCATAAGATAAGAGCATAATAAGAACAAGATCACTGAGAAATACACATCCACAAGAGACACAACATTTATCCTGGGAAACCCTCTAGGGGAAGAAAACCCAG
>ML783177.1:42615-68145 GCA_009831015.1 Picea engelmannii
TTACCGACTTAGTTAATCCTCAATGGGGATTAACCTAACAATAAAAATAATAATAGTGACATGATTAATCCACAATGGGGATTTAATCCAATAACAAAATAATAAGAATGCTCTTCGCAGTTACATTATTTCAACAGTTTTCACTAATAGATTAGCCTCAAACATTGGTGACATGGGTCTTATGTTTCTTTTTGTTTCCATGTCCCTTTGCTCATGAATTTAGTTCTTATTGTATTTCTTAGTTTATTTCTTAGTTGTTGTTTTTATTTATTTCTCTAACTCTTTCCTTTACAGTTGTCCTGCTCAGCAGACCCAACTGAGCTTGCAAGCACCTCCATTTTGCTCACTAAGGTGACGAAGGAGGCACAACAGATTGGCGAATCCACTGGGGAATAGGTATCAATTTCCTCCCCCAATTGGGTTTTTATTGCTCTTCTTTTAGTTTGTTTAACTTGCAGGTGCACCAACCGGCCTAAGCCGACCTGCCAATTATCCAATTCCAAGGAGAATTGAGAGAAATCCACCCGGATTTTTCTTTTTCAGCCATGTATCACTTGTGCGCGGGTATTTTACCCCACAGACGCACATCGTGCACGCATGCGCTTAAGTTACCACTATGTTCTACGCACATGCACTTTTGGACTTATCTCTGTTCGCGCGCCCGCGCTCTGTGCGCCTTTGTCTCCATTAGGACCCGTGCATCTGTTCAAAAATTCACATTGTAAAGTTGTTGAGATGTGGAGAAGGCCATTTTCCTTCTTAAAAAATATTCCAAGCATGTTTTAAAGCTGCACCACACTTATTCCCCTCATAATATAAAGGGGTGAGTCAAAAAACACATAGGCACTTAGGAGGTTAAAATCAATTTCCCTTCTTTGCTTTTAGTCACATGGATGGCTTGTCTTGACTCATAATATAAGTTGGAAATCATTTTTAATCACATTTAACTTACATTGGGACCAGAAGTTGAGTAACAATCACTTAGTATGCTCTTCTCTCGCGCCTCCAAGCGACCTTGAGAATCAGAAAAAGATTGTGAAACAATTTCACCTCCCTTAACAAAATTCAAAAACCTTTAGGTAGAGGATAACGACCCTTCTTGGGACCCCTCTTAGTTTTCTTTTTCAAACACATTTTAATATTGTAACGGGCCCATACATGACCACATGCTACAAAGATAGGATAGTGCTTGAAGTTTACTTTCTTAGATCAAAACACTAGGAGAGTTTAAAGGTTTTGTAACAGGCCCATACATGCCCACATGTTCAATCTAGGATAGTTTTCAAGCTTTTCTTAGATTACATCACAATAGGGAGTTAAAGGGATAGTAACGGACCCACATGTCCACATGCTATCTTCCTAGGACTTTTGAATTACGCAAGGTTGTACCAAAGGCACTTAGTTAATTAGGTAATCAACACTTGTAAAGGACCAAGCGAAGTCCATATCCAGCAAGGTGACACCTAATTCACTAAAAATTGGCACACTTTCACTCACACACAAAAGTCACTTATCACTCACATAGCTTCTTTTTGAAAACGTGGAGGTCAAAGTAAGTTTCCTTCAAAAGGATTCCAAAAATACCCCACCCTTTTCTTGACGAGACTATCCACTCCCACTTTAATTCAACGAGGGTGGTTCACACCCCCATCCTCTCAAACCAATTACATCTAAAATCTTTCTAAAAACTCACTAAGTTTTTCTCCACAGGAGGTGCCAAAAGAAATTTTTTAGTCTAGGTGGGATTTCGGGGATAGGAATCCAAATAACTCCCCGTTATCTGGTTCTCTCATTTTAAAAACAATAGACATTGTCAAATAGGGAACTGAAAATCCTCCAAGTCAAGTGTTCCAATTACCATAAGGCGGGGAGATACCCATGAAGGGTTGAAGGCCGAGGTCCGGTTGTTCTATGCGTCCCCCCTTGAGGCACCCACCTCTTGGATGAGATCCAGCCCGTGACCCATTTCTTAGGCCGAAAATCTAAATGTCGCACTTTGACCGAGGTACCTAGTGACCAAAATTAGGACATCTACCCAGGTGGCAATTGTGGGCTACAATTGCACCTTGATTGGATTTTGTGTGGCTATTGAGAAGTATCGCCAGCTCTTTCGGGATATGCCCCCTTTACCCCTCATTATAACCAATTATTTCATCCTTCACTAGTGTCTCTTCCGGTGGCTTCAGACCCCACTGTTGAGTACTTTTGGAAGGTCCAGTGCTATTTGAGAGGAAGGACGTTACGTCTTCTAGGACACGAGCATTTGTTTTATTTTTGATTCCCCACGAGGACAAAAAACCACTTACCCACATATATGCTTCTTTTTCAAAACACATTTTATGTATGATGCACATCTGATTACAGTTTGATTTGGATATATATATTGGGTAAACATTCAACGCAAAGGCTCTTGTTTCTATATTACTCTCACCACTATTTGCACACATTCACATACTTAGTCGGACATCATAGGGGAACCACAGAACCCCCGTCGTTCATGATGCTTGCTAAACCTCCCTCCTATCTTAGGGGGAGTGTCTGGTCTTGCTCACTGATCGACACCTCCTTCACACACTCCTGTGAGTGCTACTGTTTTAGGATCAACTTTGCTTGGTTCTACATTACTTGGGTCCACTTCCCAAGGTCATCCGTTCACTCGCTCTCCTTTACACGGAAGCGGGGGACCAACTTCCTCCCAAGGAGGAAGAACCAACCCACCTAGCCCCCCTCAAGGGTCAGGTTCACAACAAACTCACACCATGGCCGAAGCTAATCCTACCCCCCCACTGTAGATGCCATATTTTTCCTCTCTCAACATACCGGATCTCAGCAAACTCACCAATGATCCTATATTGCATGATCCCACATGGCCTGCAATGCCCACCGAACTACCTTCAGACATACCAAAGTTTGAAGGAAAGGCAGGCGATGACCCTGCCAACCATGTCATGACCTTTCACCTATGGTGCTCCTCCAATAGCATTATGGATGATTCCACCAAACTGTGATTATTTCAACGCACACTCACTGGCCCATCAGCCAAATGGTATGTAGAAGAAAAATCAGGGTCCCACGCAACTTTTGAGTCATTGGCCAAAGCATTCTTGACCTTCTTCCAATTACCCATTCGCCATGACAATGGTCTAGAACTACTTTCTAATTTCAAACAAACCTCAACCACACACATCGCTGACCACATTCACGAGTGGTGTAGGCGATGTAGTTTGTGCAAAGCAGAAACCACCAAGCAACAATGTTTCGAATGGCTTCTTAGATCACTTGTCTCTCTTCTAGTTAAGGATGTAGCTTCCACATTCCCTCAATCTGAAGAGGAAGCCATCAGTAAGGCCCAACAATATGACCTCATCTATGCACAGTCAGGGTACTTATACACTGTACTTCCTGATCTCCCCAAACCTGTACCATTTGGTCAGGACAAACCTGGGATGTCTCACTCAGCAGACAGACTGATTGGTACCACCACTCATCATGGTCCACAACCCCAACCACCACCTATGTATGGAACACCTCAATACCTGCCGACATACGGGGGCACTCCTTATTACCCCCCACCACCTTATCAACAATCATACCCTGTTGCTATACCACCACCCATTAGTGGACCACCACCGACACCCTCCATACATCCACCTATTCCAACAAGTTCTGGTACCCCCTCTACCTCAACCTATAGTACTAGTGAAAGCACCATGCATTCCTATGTACCTTATGGCTCACTACCTCTACAGAATCCGTATTTTCCATTCCCTAGTCCACCACAACCCACGGCTCCCCCACATCCTCATGCTGGGGTGAATTTCGTCCAACCTTCTCCCGTTCAACAATACCAAAATTTTGAACAACTGAATACAACCAATCCGACCCACCCGTCGAACAACACCAGAAAGAAAGGACGAAACAGGAACAACAACAACCCAGGTCAAGGCGGAAATCCACCCCAACAGAACCAACCTACTGGGGGCAACCAGAACTAGGGGAATCAGAGCCCCCAGGGGGGTAATAATAATAAACGCCAAGGGAGAAATAACAATAATGTTAAAACCATCTTCCCTTGTTCCCTTTGTGGTGAGTTCGGCCATTACACTCATCATTGCCCCCAAATCTCTGATTTCAAATGGTTGAAAGACTCAGGCAGTCTTCCCCATCCTCCAGCACCGCTTGCCCCTCGGCAGCAGACACCACAACAATACGTGCAACAACCTCCTCCTGCAACAACCCCCTCATGTTGTACTGCAAAATCCTATCCCACATCAAGGTGTGATAAACACCCAACAGGATACACAACATCCCCCACCTCAGGTGGGACAATACCTCAATCCAAACAATCTAGCAGATTGCACGATCCTCCTCACTAGTGAGGAAGAAATCCTTCTGCAAAAACGTAACCGTTAGTATCATACACCCGCCGAGTCTCCTCCCATCCCTCTAGAGACAAAACCCACACCAACGGGACCCCCGTTGGTGATCCCTCTCCCTAACACTGAGCCACCTCTTCGCATCCCTCGCATCCCATTACGCAGGAATGTACACAACCCACAGGCTAGGGCAGCTCATAACTATAGTTTGGTCGATGACTTAGCACAATCCCCGGCTGCCATGTCAGTCTTGGAGGTCCTCCAGACTTGCCCCACTCAGCGCAAATCATTAATTTCCGCCTTGGGGGTAGTCGACCCAGCAGATACTCGGCTCATTACGTTCGATCTTGACAGCGACGAATCTCGCCTTCCCGCCTTGATCGCTTTTCAAATCCCAGTCAAAATACGGAACATCACAGTTCATCGGTGCATCATCGATGAAGGTGCATCTACATGCATTATGTCCAAATCAGTATGGCATAAAATTGGTTCCCCCGAACTCATACCCTCTGCCATCACCTTACGAGCTTATGACGGACGCCCATCATCTCCGGAAGGGATCTTCCAAAATGTCCTCGTAGAACTCATGGGAAAAACCATTCTTATTGACATAGAAGTTATCGACGCTCCGCTTGATTACAATATCTTGTTTGGTTGTAGCTACATGTACGCTATGAAGGCAGTTGCCTCTTCCGTCTTTCGCACAATGATGTCCCCCCATAATAGGAAGATCGTCACCATTGACCAGGTTTCCCATTACGAACCTAACCAATCTGCCAACATCGATAACATTCTTCCTCTCATCCAGACCAACCACAACGCATATCCCCTCGTTGAGATGGGTCCTGGAATTTTCAAGGATCCCTCATTATTAGGAACTTACCATGGAGCACCCCCGCTCCTTCATCCTTCCAATCAGGTATGCACCGTATCATCTAATGTAACTCACACAAAATATACTCTTCCTCCTCAGGAGGCTTCAGTCATTCCTGACGTCCCAATAGTCGCAGAACCCCTCCGACAGGAGCCTCCTGTGAACTCGTCGACCTCAACAATCCACGAATCCACTTCTCCTCAAGGACACATCCCAGCCTGGGAGACAGTTCCCCAAGCCATCACTCAAATTCCTTTCTTTTACCCTCCCCCAGGCATCGAAGCTTTCCAGGTAGCAGCAATGCTTACCCTCCCCAATATGGTGTTAGCAATTCTTGTTTGGTATTTACACCCACCAGAGATGGTCCCTCGACCATCCCTCCTCCCCCAAACAGAAGGAATCCCAATGACGATTCTCGTACTTACTCCCACCATACCCACTACAATCCCCCTCACAACTCCCCCCTCCACAGCTGGGGGCAGACGAAAGAAGAAGGAACCCACAACTCCTCTTCCTCTGCGTGTTCAACCCCCTTGTGCACTTTGTGAGAAAGATGGACACCAAACCCAAAATTGCCTATCCTTACTAGAGTTACAGAATTTGATCCCACTCAATCAAACTCCCTCAACACTCGCCACTATAACCGGTACTGCCACTACCACCCCTCCTTCAAGTAGCAAAGGGTTGCACACCAAATACGCTTGTGCTATATGTTCAGAATATGGCCATTATACCCACCATTTCCCGACACTTCCACACTTTCGACAGACATTAGCCGCAGTACGCCAGAGCTTCCAGAGCAACCCCAATCCTACTACCTCCTCCTCAACAAATATCATTGACATCCGTTATGTCACCACCTTAGTCAATGAACATATGAGATGCCCTTACTCTCTATGTGAATCATTTGATCATTTTACATATCAGTGTCCTATGATCATTGAATACAGACTGCGCCAATTAACTCTACTTCAACGACCCACCGAGTCGCTAGTTGACCTTCTCTCGTCACCAACAACTCTTCATGTCGTTTCCCCCGAACCTGGGGCCCTTTCAACGCCCCCATGGTTCTTAGAGGATGTATCTGAGGATTCAATCCCCAATCCCCCCAACTCTCCTGCTCATTCCCCACTGGAAACTTTACACCCAACTACTACAAGTACTCCTCAGTACTTCGATATCTGGTTTATGTCGAGTGACTCATCGCCAACTCCTCCCATTATTCTCCCTCCTTCTTCATCACCGTGGGGCAACCACACACCACCAATGACCAATATCACTCTTCATGACCCCTTGTATTCCTGTCACTTTCATTGTGACGAGGAAATACTTGAGGAAGTAAACCACCCTGACTACCCATGGGACACACTACACCACCGCGCACTCTTCTTTCCACCGGGAGCATCCATGCCTCCTAACCAACATCCCATATACGCAGTCGAAACCAAGGACTTTATCCCATCAGGGCCTATCGATTGGTTCAAAAACCCTATCCCGACCCCTGATGCTTTTGAAGAAGGCAACATGGCCAATATTTCCCCGACCATTAAAATCGACATTTCCATAAAAAATGGCGTAGTCGAGGAAATCATCATCGGCGCTGCTTGCACTCCACAAGAAATCATCACCTACAAAGCTCTTTTCCAGGAATATCGAGATATTTTTGCCTGGTCATACATGAAAATGCCTGGCCTCGATCCCTCTATTGTCGAACATTGCATCGACACCTGGCCCGACATTAGACCAGTTCGCCAAAAACAACGACCGCTACACCCATCCAAAGCCGTGACTATCAAAGCCGAAATTGATAAATTACCCGCCGCCGGGTTCATCTACCCCATCGCCTACACATCATGGGTTTCCAATCCTGTACCCGTTAAAAAAAAATAGGGCACTATCCGCGTCTGCACCGACTTTCACGATCTCAATCACGCATGTCCCAAAGACAACTTCCCAATGCCTTTCATCGACCAAATTATCAACGACTGCGCTGGCCATGAGGCTCTCTCCTTTATGGACGGATTCTCTGGTTATAATCAGATCCAAATTCACCCCGCCGATCAGTATAAAACCGTATTCACTACCCCTTGGGGTACTTTTGCATATCGTGTCATTCCTTTTGGCTTAAAAAATGCCGGCGCAACTTTCCAGCGGGCTATGACATACATCTTTCACTATCTAGCTCATATTATCCTCGTCTACTTGGACGACCTCACAGCTCGATCCAAGAAACGCACCCAGCATCTTGATGATTTACGAATCATCTTTCAACGGTGTCGTCAGTACAACATCCGCTTGAATCCTCTCAAGTGTGTGTTCTGTGTCACTGTAGGGCGCCTCCTCAGCTTTATTGTTTCCCAAAGCGGTATTACCGTGGACCCCCTTAAAGTCCAAGCTATTACCGAAATTCCCCCTCCTCGAAATTTACGGCAACTCTAGAGCCTACAGGGCAAGGCCAACTTCCTACGCCGCTTTGTCCTGGATTACGCCATCCGCTCACATGGCTTCCTTCGCTTACTACGTCACGACATCCCATTTCACTGGGATGACCATGCCCAACAGTCATTTGACGATCTTAAAAACGCACTCTCAAACGCACCATTAATTAGTGCACCTGACTACAATCGCGACTATATCCTCTACATATCAGCATCAACTGTATCAGTAGTAGGCATCCTCGTCCAGCTCGGTGATGACAATCACGAGCATGTCATTTATTACGCTAGTAAAAACCTCTTAGGGCCACCCTTGAAGTATAAACATGAAGAGAAACTTGCTCTCGCAGTTGTCCTCGCAGTCCAGAAACTGCGCCACTACATTCTGCTTCGCACAACAAAAGTCGTTGCAGATTCCAACCCTATGCAGTACTTACTCAGTCGTCGGCAAGTTAACGGAAAATTTGCTCGATGGATCGTTATCCTTCAGGAGTACGACCTCGAGTTCTCAACACCTAAGAGTAAGAAGGCCCTTGTTCTCGTCGAACTTGTCACGACCCTTCCCTCTGACACCACCAGTGCCCCCATCAACACCGACTTTCCCGACGAACATCTCTTTTACATCACTTTGGATGATCCTTGGTACGGTGACCTTCTCGTCTATCTCCGAACTCAAAAGTTCGGTAACCACCTTTCACGCGATGACCGTCGTCGTATTCGCCATCAGGCCCCCCGCTACCTCCTCATCGGATACATCCTATACTGGTGGGGAGTCGACACCATTCTTCGTCGATGCCTGACTATGGATGAAGCCGATAGAGTCTTAAACGACTGCCACAATGGCACATGTCGCGACCACCTTTCGAGCATATCCACTGCTCAAAAGATTATCCGAGCCGGTTACTTTTGACCTACCTTGTTTCATGATTGCATTCATGCCGTGAAACGATGTGAGTAATGTCAGCTCTACGCCAACAAATCCCGAGTGCCACCTGCTCTCCTTCATCCAGTCATCACTGCCAACCCTTTCTGTAAATGGGGCATTGACTTCATGACTTGTAATCCCCCCTCCAGCAATGGTCACAAATACATTGTTGTCGCAGTTGATTACTTTACCAAATGGGCAGAAGCTATGCCCACCTTCAACAACACCGCTGACACTACAATGCGTTTCTTCTTTAATCACGTCATCTCTCGCTTTGGCGTACCACTCCAACTTGTTTCAGACCACGGGAAACACTTTGAGAATGAGATCTTCGTCGAACTCTCATCTCGATTAGGATTCTCTCACGAGTTTTCCTCACCATATTACCCTCAATCGAACGGACAGGTCGAAGACGTTAACAAGGTTCTCAAGACCATGTTACAACACACGGTTAATAAACATAAGACCAATTGGCACCATATGTTGTTTTCCGTGCTATGGGCTTACTGTACGGCGGTGAAAACCGCTACGGGTTTCACACCATTCCACCTCATCCATGGAGTTGAGGCTACTCTTCCCATCGAGTGCGAAATTCCTACCTCATGCACCGCAATTGAGCTATTACCCGACGCTGCTCCAATGGAGCAGTGCTTGCTGAACTTAGAGTCTCTGGATGAAGATCGTCGATCTTCATTACAGAACAATGAGGCAGCTAAAAAACGGTCAAAGGCTACCTTTGATCGACATGTCAACCTTCGCTCATTTCGCGAAGGCGACCTCGTCTTTGCCTACGATATCGCTCATGATACCTTTGGCCATGGAAAATTCGAGTCACTCTGGCGTGGCCCATACATCATTCAACATTGCCTCACCAAAGGTGCATATATTTTGGCCTCTCCCGAAGGCCTCTCTCTCAAAGAGCCCGTCAACGGGTTATACTTAAAGAAATTTTATGCTTAAAAGTAGTCATTCTACTTTAGGTTATTTTCTTTTTTAGTATTTTTAATCTTTGTTCTCCATCCCTCACGTCTTAACTATCATTTTTGCTCTTGACAGATGCCTCCTCCACCAGCCGACCACATCGGTTACGCCGACGGCGCCAGCCGTTGGACACAAAATCTCGCTTCGGCCGCTTGGGCTCTCTACACCCCCTCACATGAAATGCTCCATTTGAGCGACATATGTTTGGGTTCAGCGACCAACAACCAAGTTGAATACACTGTTTTCATTGGCCTCCTGGCCGACGCCCAACATCACGGTATTCGTCACCTTAGCGTTTTCCTCGACTCCCAACTAGTCGTTCTCCAGCTCAACAATGTGTACCGCGTACGCGATCCTTGCCTCTTTCACAAATACCTGCAAGTTAGACTTTTATCTCGACATTTTGCTTCCATTACATTTACACATATTCCAAGACAATTGAATCAAATCACAGATCACATAGCTAACATGGTGTTAGATTGACATATATCCCATCAAGCTACCTCTACACATACATAAACACATCAAAAAACCTGTCACAACATATATATAGAAAAAACATCATCAACACAAAAAACATGTAAACACCACATAGATCTCAAAAATGTATACTCATGTATATATCAACAGGTCCCCAGTGCCATGCGAATGTTTACATACAAAAAATACATGTATCCGCAGGCCAATGCAACACCTCGGTACAAAATGGGCTCACCAGCCTATATACAAAAAATATATATACATCAAAATACATACAACACCACTCACGGTGCCTCTAAGGCGCCACCGCCTGCCCCACCCTCAGGCGGTGGCGGCCCACCAACACCTGCCCCAAGCGGTGGTGGTCCACCCCCTACAGGCCCCTCCTATCCCGACGACAGTCGTCCGCTCGTTATTGCAGCAGGCACTGCTACTAGGTGTACTATGGCCCGCCATGGTGGTGGAACCCCCATCCCGTCATCTACGTCACAACAGTCCCTGGGCCTCTTTTCATCCTGAGCCCCCCGGGCACCATTTTTCCTACCCTGGTCAGGTACACATGCGCATATTTACACTTATCAAATACACGCTCATATCTTCGATTGTCTTCAGATATTGTTCACGTCGGGTATTTGGTTTTCATGTGTGCAGGTACTTGATCAACATACATCGGCACAACCCCTTCAAGTATATACTCAACACTGGCATGTAGTCTTTCCCTCTGTATCGCACTTACATTTCCAGTCACACCCTCTGACATTTGCCTCTAGGATCCCCATTCCCGGCTCTGCAGTACCCATACCTCCATTTTGCATTTTCGGTACTGTCACCCGGTAGCATTCTTACCCACATGAGTCATCCCATTTATAGCACCTTTTGGCACTACTAACACTCATGCTGTTTTTTCAAAACCCTTTAGGGATGGGAGTCCCGATAGTATTACATCATGTCGCGAATCAACCACATACTCCTTCTCCTCATTTTTGCTAGCTTTCCCAACAGACTCCCAGATTATCTCTTCATGGTTCTATTTTTGACTGCACCTCCGCAGTATCATGAGCCTTCCATTTCATCCACAATCAGTTTTCCCATCTTCAAATATCCCTTCATTTCATTTACCTCATACAGAAACTCACCCATGGGGCCCCCACCCTCCACCAGTTCACAGAGCACATTGCGCCCTACCCGGGCCAACCACATCACACTAGGGCACCCATTTCTGTATTTGTACATTTCTCCCAAATAATATTCTTTATTTATTGTATAAACGCCTTTTGTTTCCAGCAGTTATATTACCTTTTTTTTTGTCGTCACCTCTGGCGACCTTTTTTCTGTTCTGGCAAAGCGCAACCCATGTCACCCTTGGTTGGGGCACTACTTACCATCTATCCTCACCGACATCGTCCATATCTTCAGAGTACCCCATAGGCCACTTACCTTTTCTCTATGAATTTGTTCACCTTGTCCCGCCTCTGGCACAACTTATTCTCGATCTTGTTGTCCCCCTAACACTCGACCTCGTTGAACAGTTGCAGCCACTTTTTATCTCCCACAGACCCCAACCAAGGGCAGTCTTGAGTCTTCCAACATATTGACTTCATCCATGTACCTCCTCCACTTCCTCACCTCACCTAGTAGATTTCACAAAGCCATTTGATTTTGGGAGTCGCGTCCCCCTTTTTGTCGACATCAACATAGTTTTCCAGAAGGGTGACAGTATCTTGATTCTCATTATCCACTCAATGAGAGATCTCGGACGGCACAGGGTGAAACACCATTGCTCCCTGCTGTTGTTGACCCCCATAACATTCGACGCCAACACTTTCTCATGTTACGGTGGGCCTTACTTTGCGACTATTGCAGTTAGTTCTTTCATTTTTCCGAAGACCTCTGAAATTTCGTTCGCACATGGTTACAAGAACTGAGCATCATCAAATAGCAATGAAGTCATCCATGGACCTGAATTAATATCAAAGCATTCATAAAAGGGTCAGAAACTATACGAAGTAGTGAAAAATTGAAGGGCGCTATGAAGACATTGGGCACGCGCGCGCATGCGCGCAACAGGAATGTAGAACACGCGCACCTGCGCACGATGCGCGACTGTTAGCGCAAAAATTCGTGCACCTGCTAAATGACGCATTTATGAAAGTGGTCGGCCTCCCACCTACTTATGGTTCATCTCCCAAGCCGATTTGACCCTCAAATTTGGGCTGGATCCGACTGGTGGGCTGGTCAAAGACCTAAGAATGCCCTAATTGGCCTCTTTTCACACTACAAAGCAGTTAAACAATAACCCAAATGAATGCTATAAAAAGACATGGATGCACCTCATTTTCTCAAGGAATTCAAAGTAATGTTATGCTGCCTATATTGTTTTTAGGACTCCATCCTTGGCAAGAGCATATTGGCACCATTACATTGGAAAATCCATCTCGACCATTGAGTGGATTTGAAAAGAGTTCTTTCATCATCATTTTCCATTTTTATTTGTTGTAAGAAGAGCTAGCTAGTGGGGGTCCAAGAGTCCTCCCTTGGAGGAAGAAGGGACTCATAGTCCCCTTTCTTTTTGGTGCTTTGTTTTCACTAATAGATCAGCCTAAAAAATTGGCGACATGGGTCTTATGGTTCTTTTTGTTTCTATGTCCCTTTGCTCATGAATTTAGTTCTTATTGTATTTCTTAGTTTATTTCTTAGTTGTTGTTTTTATTTCTTTCTCTAATTCTTTCCTTTACAGCTGTCCTGCTCAGCAGACCCAACTGAGCCTGCAAGCACCTCCATTTTTCTCACTAAGGTGACGAAGGAGGCGCAACACCAAGGGAAGCTTTTCAAGCAATGAAAACAGATCCAAAGGATCTTGGACATCATACATTCATATGTATGCGGATAGATGACAATGGCATGTCTAGTTAACTTTTTTTACTATGTATTTTTTTTTAATGATTACTCACGTAAGACATGGATATATTTATTGAAAGAAAAAGATGAAGTTTTTAACAAGTTTCAAGAATTCAAGGCTTTAGTAGAAAATATCTCTAGAAGAAAGATTAAAATCTTGAGGTCAGATAATGGAGGTGAATACACCTCAAATGAGTTCAAATACTTTCGAAGAGAAGCTGGGATTAAGAGGGAGTTGACAACTCCCTACAACCCCCAACATAATGGAGTTGTAGAGAGAAATAATTGATTGATTGTAGAAGCAACTAAAGCAATGATCCATGATCAGAATTTACCCATGCATCTATGGGAAGAAACATCCAGTACAATTGTATATGTCTAGAATATAAGTCCTCATAAGATATTGAGGAACAAGACACCAGCAGAAGCATTTACCAGAAAGAAACCAGAAGTCAACCACTTGAGAATATTTGGTTTTCCATTGTACATAGATGTTCCCAAGGAAAAGAGAACGAAGTTGAAGCATTAAGGAAAGAAGGGCACCTTCATTGGATACAATGAGACTTCAAAGGTTTATAGAATATACATCCCCGGATAGAGACAAATTGATATTAGTAGGGATGTTACATTTGATGAAGAAGAAAGCTTAAGGAAATCTAGGGAGTCTCACATGGATGAGAAGAAAGAGGAGCATGAGGCTCCAAGGGATGCAGTAATGACTGACTCTACTTCAAAAGAACACATTCCATAAGATCAGAATAAGACAATAGAGCCAGAGATACCTGTAGATCCACCCAGAGAAGTTACAATTACCAAGAAGAGACAAGCATGGTGTCACTAGACTTTGCAGGAAGCTGAAGGACATGCATCTCCCAGAGGCTCTTTCAGAGAGAGAAAGAGACCACACAAGTTTTCCATCTATGTGGCGTTGATGCATAAAATCATTGATTTAGAACCTTCCACTTATGAGGAAGATGCTAAGTAGAAAGTGTGGAAGGATGCCATGATGGAAGAGTATCACTCCATCATGAAGAATTATGTGTTGGAAGTGGCTCAGAGACCTAAAGGGAATTTAGTAGTGACTTCCAAGTGGATCTACAAGATCAAGCATGTTGTAGATGGAAACATAGATAAGTACAAAGCGATATTTTTGGCTGGAGGATTCTCCTAGAAAGAGGGAGAATATTATGATGAGACATTTTCTCTAGTAGAAAAGTACACTTCCATTAGATCTATTATTGCTATTGCTTCCGTTATGGGAGGAAAATTACATCGGATGGATGTCAAGATTGCTTTCTTGAATGGTGTAATTGAAGAAGATACCCATCAAATCATGGAAGATAAAGTTTATGATAACAAAGAAATAATCCAAGGATTCTATACCAAGGCCAAACTAACTTTTAGCTTACTTAAATCAAAATTTGAATTATGACTATAGAAAGAAGACATAAAAAACCTATAACGTAAGAAAACCTATGACCCAAAAAAAAAATTGAAATGATTTTTGATTCTTACAATTCTATGTGATAACAATACATAGAGCAACCACAAGGTTTTGTAATCCATGGGAAGGAGTCCCATGTTTGCAAATTGAAGAAAGATTTGTATGAGCTTAAGCAGACACCCATGGCATGGTATGCCAAAATAGACAATTATCTGATGAGCTTGTGGTTTACCAAGAGTGATGCAGATCCCAACCTTTACTACAAGGTTGAAGATGTTTTTCCATTGATCTTGGTACTATATGTGGATGCTTTGTTTCTTATAGGGGATGATAAGCTCATAGATGGGTGCAAGAGGGAGATCACTTTAGAGTTCGAAATGAAATATCTAGGTTTGATGCACTATTTCTTGGGATTATAGGTGTGGTAGAAGCCAGATGAGATTTTCCTTAGCCAAGGAAAATATATAGTTGAGATCCTACTGAGATTCATGATGATAGATTGCAAGTCCATGAACACACCTATGGTTACGAATATGAATATTTTGAGTGATTCATCTTCATATTTGGTTGATCCCATGATGTACAAACAGTTAATCAGATCCTTGATGTACTTGGTTAACACTAGGAAGGATATATGCTTTGCAGTGAACACATTGAGTCAGTACATGTACATTGGATAGCAGAAAATCATGTGTTGAGGTACCTTCATGGTACAGTTGGATATGGAATCAGATATGTCTTAGACAGTGAAGTAAAACTGCAAGGATATATAGAATCTGACTGGGCGGGGAGTGTAGTGGACTAGAAAATCACATCAGGATGTTGCTTCAGTTTGGGATAAGGTATGATCTCATGGTTAAGAAGAAAACAAACATCAGTGGCACTTAATAAAACAAAGACAAAGTATATAGAATCCAATGTTGCAAGTCGTGAAGCAATGTGGCTTTGGAAGTTGCTTGCATGGTTATTTGATCTAGAGTTGGAGCTAACCTTGATATATTGTGATAATCAAAGTTGTGTGAAGATTTAAGAGAATCTAGTCTTTCATGAAAATTCAAAGAATATAGAGATCAAATACCATTTCATCCGAGACATGGTGCAGAGAGGAGCAGTGGAGTTGTGGTACATATCTATAGATGAGAAGACAACGAACATTCTCACCAAGCCTCTGTCTAGGGTGAAGTATGAGCACTTCAGAGACAAGCTTGGTGTGATGAAGAATGTCCACCCTCATTGAGAGGGAGATGTGATGTTTCTCCTTCAACAGACTCTCCTTGTGGCCAAGGGTTTCCCAGATCAGTCATGTGAAGTGACTGGGGGAGTAAACTGTAGCCTAGTACAAGTCTTGCCTACGCCATGTGAAGTGGGTAGGTGTGAATGGGACTTGTAGTGTGGTATTTCCTACACCATGTGAAGTGTCTTGGTGTGAATGGAACTTGTAGTATGGTATTTCCTATACCATGTGAAGTGGCTAGGTCTGAATGGGATCATAGCATAGCCTTAGAGCTATGGTAGTAGTCTTTCCCAAACCATGTGAAGTGGATGGGCGTGATTGGGATTACTAGGAGAGGAGAAACATTATAGCGTAGTTGCGAGACTTTGGCGATAGTCTTGTACTACTGGATTATCATAGCGTAGTCATAAGACTATGGTGGCGTAGTCATGAGACTATGATGGTATTCTTGTACTACTGGATGATCATAGCGTAGCCGTGATACTATGGCGGTAGTATTGTACTACTAGATTCTCATAGCGTAGTCGTGAGACTAGGTTGGTAGCTTTGGGGCTACTAGATGCTTGCAGCATAGTCATGAGATTATGATGGTAGTCTTGTCCATCCCATGTGAAATGGATGCGTGTGATTAGGACAACTAGAAGAAAACATCTTAGAAGAATACCTCCCTAGTTAAGAGGGAGTGTTGAAGTTTTGGTAGCTATGGGAGGTATTCCCTCATGGAAAACCTTTCTTGGAGAAGAAGAATATTTCATAAGTCAAAGGAATACCATTGAAAAATTGAAGAACACCCCGGGAGAGAAGTCTACCCACAGGAAAATAATAAAGCGAAAATGGAACTCCCAGGAAGAGAAGTCGGCCCACAAGAAAAGATGAAGGGGAAATAGAATTTCCCAGAAGAGAAGTCAACCCCAGCTAAAGTGACTTAAAGATTATAAATAGGGTGACGTCTTTCTCATTTGTTCACTCACTCACTCAGCTATCTCACTCAAGAAGGAGGTGCAGTCTGAGGCAAGGAGAAGATGCAACTACTGCAACATATGGGGTTCTTGGTTATTCTTGGTGGTTTCTCTTGTGCACTGTCTATGGGAGAGGTGCACTAGCCTTGTGTGGTGCTGCAGTTGCAGTTGTCTGGCCCTACTAGGGTTTTATAAGGAGAAAGTGATAAGTTATTGTATCAGGGTTTCTTCATTATTAGTTTTTCTCTTGGGAAGAAGAGCTTGTTCATGGTTGGATTATATTATCAGAAAGAATCTATCTCCTGATCCAAATTATTTTTGGCACGAAATGAGAGCAGAGATATAATAAAGAAATGCACAGAGATATCATGGATATCCAACAATATAACAGAAATGTATCAGAGATGCAACCATAAACACAGAGATATAGTAATACACAATTTTCTATTAATGAGCGAAAATGTACAAAGACTATAAAATATAGAGTGAAAGACTCGCTAGAATGGTGGCAACTTATCTCTGAGAAGAGATGTGATGGCTACTCGCATCCGTGAGAAGATGGCATTTACAATGAGGCTCTAAGGGCCTTTTTAACATAAGGAAAATCCAAAACACTAACCCCGAAAGATGAAAAGCCAAAAGGTTTGCGGGCCTCGATGGGGGTAGTTGATACGTCAACTTCCCAGGGGCGTAAATTTTGCATACGATCTCCGTTTAGGGCGCTCGATACACTGTTATAAATATCTATTCAAGGAATAGAACTTTTGTGTGAGCAACATCAAACTTCATTCCATGTTGCTTCCCATTTTCCCAAAAAATGTCGTTTAGGGCCTCAAAACGACTCTGGAAGTTTAGGACCCAAAAAACTGCTAAAAATAGTAAATTACCAAAATTGCTAGAAAATTGTTTTGAGCTAGTTGGAAAAGGTGGGTGGCCACCGATATCCACCTTGATCAATATATCTAAGAAAGGTTGGTTGGATTTTTCCCCAGGTTTAGGGTTTTTCCAGGATAAATCTTTGTGTCTCCTTGTGCTTTTTTCATGTTGCTTATATTTTTTAGTATATGGTTGCTAAATGTAAAAGAATATCTAAATGTTCTGGTAAATCTATTGCCTTGAAAAATTTAAGAAAATCTAGCCTCAATTTTACAGCAATAAATAATTTTATTTGATAGCTAGCATCTAGAGGTGATTGGTAGTTGATTTGACTTGGTAATTGTTTGTGGACAAATTAGTCAATGTAGACATAGACCAATCTCCCTAGCTTGGGAACCCAAAGCTAGAACAAAAAAACACAAAACATATTACTTTCCTTAGATTCATACAATCAAAATATTGATGAGTAAGGATTCATACCTATTTACTTACGTTTGTCCTCGCTAATTGTAGCTCCTAGCTTGATCCAGAGGCTTTTGAATAAAAACATGCATAAGAAAACAAACTAACTAGTGAAAGAAACACTATTGCTTCGATAGATCTATACAAATGACCAAGGGGAAATATAATAAATACAATTTGTAATGAGCACTCTTTATAGGAAAGAAAACATGTTATTGTATTAATAATAATTGAAGAGTTACAACCAGTGCCTTGGTGTTGTGAGGCTCTTTCCAACAGTTCATTGCTACTATACCCACATTGCTTCCATGAGTTCCATCACCATCCACTGGATAATTTGACACAAGAATCCCTCGAGGAAAAATAAAATTCTTCTAATCTCAAATCAGAAGCTAAAGATATCAACCATTACTCACTACTAGTTATTCCCCATTAACTATTAACCTTTTCTCATGAGAGAATTCTCCTTTTATAGATTGAAGAGGAGGTTAGGATCCCCCTAAATCAAGAATACGGGTGAGATCCAAAAAGATCGAAGGACACCTCATATCCAAAGCTTCTCTCTAGAAACTTCACAAATTTCTTCCTTTTTCCTCTCTTTAAAACAATGTCGCACCCTGTGAATGAACAACATGAGACACTATCGCATGCTGCAGTGGTGCAACATGCAACACTTAAGAGTGTCGCATGATGTAGTGGTGCAACATGCGACACTTTCACAAAAAGTGTTTTTAAATCCATTTTGACTTATCTCAATGGAAGATCTTTCTCTAGTGATAATGGATTTTGAGCTTTAGATGATGGAGAGTAGGTGAACATTATCAGTTGCGAAAAAGTAATGTGTAACGATGATTGAAGATTATATGCATTGGAATACTTCTTGTTTCACACACGTCAACCAATTATCTTATACAACTAATCCCAACCTTTCTACTTTCCTAGACCTAGCCTATCTCATTGAGTGGCCAAGATAGGGGGTCAATACATGCCTATAGCTTGCCAGAGGATCACTTGAGGTCACAAGGAAAACTTCCATTGTGTTGGATTTTAACTAAACACTTAAACAAGGGAAGTATTTGGCTAGCTGATAGTGACAATTATTTCTAATTATTACGCAAGATTGACATCTTGTGAAGGGATTTGCACAAGTACAAATCATGTGATAAAATTCTTGGTGATGTTTCCGGGGATAATTGAGTCATTCTTCCCATGACATTCCTTTGGTAAGCTTACCCTAAATCTCTTTTTCCCACAAGATTACCTGGAGACTCCACTAAGGGAAGAATCCATTTGTGTACCCCTTGATGATCCTCCCCTAAAGAGATCATCTGGCAACTCCACTAAGCTCAAGTATTGAGAGCACTAACCAAAGGCCTAATAGGAGGTTTCCTAATCCTACCAATGCTTAGAAAAGAAAGCTTCCTCACAATTCTCCTATAGTCAAATCCTTATTTGGTGGAAGACTTCCTTTATCTCTAATGGTTCAAAATCCATGGGTAGCCAATGTTTTCAATCCTTTAGACATGTTATCAATCCCGAGCTAAGGTCCCATTTTCCTACTTTAGAACAAGGAGGAGATACTCTAGAAGGGAAATAAGTGATTGATACCAAAGTAAAAGAGGAATATTTTCAACTAGGAAAATCGGTACCCATGTGGGACAAAATGAAGGACAAACCACATATGGACAATGATTTTTATTCTCTATGGCAAGGACCTTACAAGGTTGGGAATAAGTCTGTCAATAATTCTTTTTACTTATCTACGTTGGATGTAGTGTCCCCAAGGCCGAGCCTCATTGTAAACCATGTTCTGAAAGGAATTGTGATTATGTTTTATAGGATGGTGAGCCAAGTTCTTTTAAGCTGGAGGCTTATGTGTTTGTTAGGCTAGGGAGCCTAAGTGTTGAAGGCCAAGAGCCTGTTGTTGTATATGTAATCATACAGAACAATTAATAAAATATAAACACCGCCAGGTGCAGACCGACCACGATGAATGAGTGAAGGGGGACTGAGCATCCACAGAGTGGGCAAGGAATTAGGGGCTGGAAGGTGGGAAAGGGGCTAAGTGTTGAGCCTGGGGGATTAAGCGTGGGAATAATATTTTAATATTATCCCAAAAAGACATGTGCATTTTATGTTTTATCCTAAGTTTTGGCAAGGGAGGATGTACAAGGGTGATGCGTGCTAGTGGAACGCATGCAGTTCCATGGGTGACAAGTGTCAACCCTGATGCATGCGAATAAACGACCAGGGTGAGCCGTGAGAAGGGTTCCTCCTCCATTCGACCCGACGGTATGAACGGGTACGGAGCCCTGGTTAGTACGACCAACCTAACTCCTGTAGAGAACATTTGGGTGTCCTTGTGATTTGAAAAGTCTATGTCTGGCTCTGAGACAACCCGTGTGTGCATTCCCTATTCCAAAGCCGTGACCGTGAGATAATTCTGTGATTGCTGAACTAGTGGTGATTGAGCCTGTGTCTGTTTTTCCCATGGGATTGTTGAGGCCACACAGTACTGGACTGTGTGTGGCTGGTTGGCCTATGAGCGACTCCCTCTAGGTGAGAGAGTGCGCAGAGGAAGGAGAGAACTCCTGGAAGGAACCTTGTAGCTGCCATAGAGCCCAGATACTTCCGGTCCGGCCTGTTCCTGTAACCCAAGGCAAGGGAGATTAGCAACCGAAGGACTGTCTAGATGACAGAGAAGGTGTATACTCCTGGGGTGGAACATGCATGTGGGGAATGAGGGTCTGTGGGCAGGGAGTGTGGGAGGTTCCTAGGAGAGAATTCCATCCTTGTGGTTGTGTGTTGTTTTCCCTGTAACCTCAGCCTAGCCTAGGATTCCTTGCCTTAGGGTGGAGCTTAGTCCCAGCTCAGGGGTGACCCACTGCTGAGCTGATGAGCAGTGCGGTCTAAGGCTGGGAGGTTCGTGGAAGGCCTGCACTTGGTTGGTGGATTCTACCACTGTTAAAAGATAAGTATTTGATCATGATTTAATCATGTGTAGCGCATGACTGTGCTGCTTATGTTATCATGAATTCCACTATGTGTATGAATTAATGTTAAATGTTATTGATTGTTAATTATAGCAGGAAATCTTATGTTTACTCTGATCTTAATTGAATCTCTTGATTAAATGCATGTTATATACATAATGCTTGTATGGGTTATGTACCAAGTGGTATTATAGTAACCTTTTAAGAGAGATTAAGCTATGGTAGCCGAAAAGGCGCACTATAGTTTGGTATCAGAGGCAAGGTTTTGACACTGAGCCTAGATGGGCCAGTGGAGCGGTCTTTGGACTGAGAATGCGAGGGGAAATTGGGTCTGGAAGGCCAATTTCGGACCCTGGTTTGCTCCAAAGTGTCAAGGAGTTACTTGACGAGTTTTTAAAGCTCAGGAGGTATAGCGACGTTATGAAACCACAGCCAGTGTGGTATAAGTCCACACCAGACGTGCTGGAGTTTTAGGATCTGTTTGGGAGGGAAGGTGAACCCTCGTGACCGTTAGATCTGGAAAGTGTGCGCGGGGTTTAAATCCCTTTGGAATTGCACAGGAGTGTGGAAATCATGATACACGAAATCCCGAATTAGTCAGGACCGTCCATCAGAAAGAACGCGTGGAGAGCGATCAGCCTTTCGCTGACTCGTAACTTGAAAATAGTCAACGGGTGATTTCGTGAGAATTCACAAAATGCGAATTCATGATTGGATCGTAACCGTCGATCTAAGAGAGATCGGGACCATTAATTTCCCAGGAAGAAATCGACGTTTTGGGAGATGGGAGGTGAGAAGAGGTGAACACCTTCGAAACCCAAAATCCCAAAACAATCTACACCGTAGATCGTGGGGGGAAGAACTTGACCGTTGGATCAAGTAAGTTAGTAGACAACGATTTCGTGATTTCGGCAAATGGAAGTTCAAGATGTGTGGATGCACGAACTTCCGACACCCGAAACCCCGAAACGCCGAAAGGATCTGTGCTGTAGATCTGAGAAAGATCTGACCGTTGGATTTTACTAGGAATGGACGTGGACACATGGAGATGTACCACGTACCAGTGGGTCGAGAAGAAAAGCGAGAGTGGTGGGACACGATGACATCGTTAAAAGCGATGTGGACCCTCATGAGCGTGCCACGTGCTACTGTGGTTGTGGGTGACCACTGTGCTATATGGGCCCGGAGGGTAAAGTAAATCAGAATTTCGGAAGTCGGGGGTTGGAAGGGAAAGCATGTTTGAAAGCCTCATGGACCGAAACCCCGAAACCTGAAGTCTTGAAATCCCAAAGTGCCGAAAACGGAAGTTTTGAAAACCGGAAAATTGTAGAGCCGAACGAGAGCTCAAAAAACTCATTTGAATCGAAATGTCTTTGTTCTTGTTCGTATTGGCTTATAAATGTTGTGGATTGTTCATGAAGTTTAATGGCCTGACAAACTTCAAATTCAATTGCATAGTGCATGTGCAAAGTTCAACGAAGGCCAGGACTCCAGTTAACCAACGCTGAGTATGGAGTGGGGAAAGGTGCAGATTACCCCCGAAATAGAAGACGAATAGGAAGGAAAGGATGTTAACCTGGGAATCGAAGGATCGAACTCCAATGGGCATGGAAAAGAGAAGGATAAGGAATGACACATAATGAAAATCATTGAAGGATTGCAAAGAGAGGCCCAGGTTCGTCGAGCTGATAGCCGAAAGCTCATGAAAGTCAGGGATCGACAGGGTGTATTAAACTTAAAATTTTTGAAGAGCCTGGAAAGAATAGAGAGGAAACTCGAGAAGGGAAGAGACTCAAGTAAGATGAAGAGTCGCAGAACCCATGGGAGAAGAAGTAGGTCGAGGAGTGGTAGCCGACATCTTAGTCACTCCCAAAGATATTCTGACAGGGAGACACACAGTAGTTCAAGCCCGTCCCCTACCAGAAAACATCGAAAATCTGGAAAGGAGGAATTGAAAGGGGAGATGAACAAGATTAAGCCTCCAACATTCGATAGAGAACATAAGAAAGAGGAAGATGCTGAGACATGGTTGCTTGGCATGAAGAAATACTTCCAACTGCAGAATTATTCTGCCCATGCAGAAGGAAGAATTTCAATGTACCAACTGAAAGGAAAAGCATCCATGTGGTGGGATCAGTTTGTGCAGGTGCAACACATCAGAGAGAAAGAGGTCACTTGGAAGGAGTTTAAGAGGTATTTTGAGAAGAAATACCTGACCAAAAGATACTATGACAGAAAGATGAAGGAGTTCTTCGAACTCAAGCTAGGCAGCATGACTATTGATGAGTATGAACGAAGTTTTCTAGAATTACTGAAGTATGTTCCATTCATCAAAGATGAGGCTGTCAAGATTCAGAGGTATCTGAGTGGACTGCCACCTTCCATTGGTGACAAGATTCAATATGATGATCCTAAGACTATGGAAGAAACAATAAGAAGGGCGAAATGCTTATATGAACAACAAAGAGAAAAGCCTACCTTTCGGAAGGCTTGGGATGACCAGAAGAGGTTTAAGAAAGAACAAAGGTAGAAGGGAAACATGCCTCCCTTTTTCAAGAACGGCCCTGGGGGACAGTCATCTTTTAGAGACCCCAGGAAAGTTGAAGGGAGTGAGCAGATGCCAAGGCCTCCACCTATGGAGTGTTGGGGCTGTAAAGGGAATCATAGGTACAGAGACTACCCCCACAGAAAAGACTAAGCAAGAACTGTCCATACTATTCAGCAAGCTGAAACAGTGGAGGATATGGGCAACCAAATGACGATAATCTACGTGGCCCTAGACAATAAGCAAGCAGAATTTCAATCGCACATGATTGAAGTGGAAGGTACGATCAACAACTGACCACTTGTTATTTTAATTGATTCAGGGGCTAGCCATAGTTATGTAGATCCTAGAGTGGTGGAAAGTTTGCATCTAACGATAAGCAAACATGAGAAGTCTTGGTTAGTGCAGTTGGCCATAGGGACCAAGAGGAAGGTCACTGAATTGGTTAAGTCCTGTTCAGTGGACATGAAAGGAATGAGCACTAAGGCTGAATTGAACATTCTGCCTTTAGGCTCATACGATTTCTTAATTGGGATGGACTGGTTGGACTAGCACCATGCCCTTCTGGATTGCCGTAACAAGATATTTACATGTCTGGATGAGGAGGTAAATAAGGTAAAAGTCCAAGGAATTCCCAGAGCCATGGCTATTAGGGAAATCTCAGCCATGCAATTGAAGAAATGTTACCGGAAAGGCTGTCAATTATTTGCAGCTCGGGTGGAAGAAGCATCCCGAGATATAGTCTTGAATCTGGAAGACCACGAAGTACTCAAAGAATTCAAGGACATATTTTAGGAGGTGCTTGGACTACCTCCGAAGAGGGACATCGATTTTTCTATAAATTTGATGCCTGGAGCAGCTCCAGTTTTGAAGGCTCCTTATAGAATAAGTACACCAGAGCTGAAAGAGTTGAAATTGTAGCTCGAAGAGCTACTAAAGAAAGGTTACATTCACCCTAGTGTGTCACCGTGGGGAGCCCCAGTCCTATTCGTGAAGAAGAAAGATGGGACGTTGAGGCTGTGCATTGATTTTCGGCAGTTGAATAAGGTCACTGTCAAGAACAAGTATGCTCTGCCAAGGATTGATGATCTTTTTGATCAGTTGAAGGATGCGAAAATATTTTCGAAAATAGATCTTCGATCAGGATATCACCAAGTGAGAATAAAGGATGAGGACATCAACAAGACCTCCTTTAGAACAAGGTATGGTCATTATGAGTTCACAGTGGTGCCGTTTGGATTGTCCAACGTGCCTGTTGTTTTCATGTGCTTAATGAATGGAGTGTTTAGAGATTATTTGGACAAGTTTGTCATAGTCTTCCTGGACGATATCTTGGTGTATTCCAAGACAGAGGAAGAACATGAACAACACCTGAGAATGGTGTTGCAGGTGTTGAGAGAACACCAACTGTACGCAAAACTGAGCAAGTGCTCATTTTACCAAAGGCAGATTTATTACTTGGGACACATTATATCTGAAGAAGGGATCGCTGTGGATCCTGAAAAGGTACAAGCCATTCGAGAATGGCCTGTGCCAAGGAATGTGGCAGAAGTTAGATCTTTTATGGGTCTAGCAGGCTACTATAGTAGGTTTATAGTCGGATTCTCAAGGATGGCTCATTCTATCACTTCCTTGCAAAGGAAGGGGAAGAAGTTTCAGTGGACTGAAGAATGTGAGAGTAGCTTCCAGCGATTGAAGCAACTGCTAACCAGTGCTCCAATCCTAAAGATTGCAGATCCAAATAAGAATTATGTAGTGTGCACAGATGCATGTAAGGAGGGGTTGGGAGGAGTTCTCAGCCAAGAGGGATTTGTAGTTTGTTATAAATCCCGAAAGTTGAAGGAGCATGTAAGGTAGCTAGAGAGGTAGTGTGGGGGCCCAGAGGGCCCATAGTGATAATAGTGGAGGTCATTCAATGTAAGGTGGACTACGTCCACTATATTATTAAATAAGGCCCACTATGGTAGTTAGATATAATAAATGTAAGAGGACTTCTTAGAAGATTCTACTTCTAGAAGATTCCTCCTCTAGAATGTTCTTAGGTGATG